>JAOVVB010096434.1:0-13182 GCA_028570985.1 Heterobranchus longifilis | reverse complement strand
CTCTCTCTCTCTCTCTCTCTCTCTCTCTCTCACTCACTCTCTCTCTGTCTCTCTCTCTCTCTCTCTCTCTCCCTCTCTCTCTCTCTCTCTCTCTCTCTCTCTCTCTCTCTCTCTCTCTCAGCGGAGGTGAATGAAGGCAATTCATTGGTAAAGCTGAGAAGCATCAAACAAAAAAATGGAGAATGTGGTTTTAGTCGTCTGCTGTGCTCTGCAGAACCTGCATGTTAGAAGAGATATTTCAGGCTACTGGACTTAATTGGCTGATTTGTTTTTCAATAGAGCTGACCTCAGAAGAGAGGAGACATCCATTATTCACTTTAAATGAAGATAAATATGATGAATAGCAATTATTTCAGACGTCCATTCTATTCTCGACTAAAGGTAGTGTGAATTTTATTGTAATATGTATTGATTCTTAGCATTTATATCTGTATCTTTATCGCCGAATACGCAAGTATTGTATGTATTACATGCACTGATCCCAGGAAAAATCTACTTTAAAGTAGTTTATTTATGTTATTTTTCCGTTATGACTGACTGTCAAAATAGATAATAAAAGAAAGTTTGATGACATTCATTCTCTGTGTATTTGTTCATGTCAGATCGGTACTCATATAGGCCGATACGCAACTTCAGTTATTGGAATCGGTATCAGAAAGGAAAAAAAACGGCTATCGGGAGTCGGGACATTTCTCGCCAAGCTCCCACAATGCATTGCACTTCTGCTCTCCATAGGAAATGAATGGAAAGAGTTGAGACGCCCTCCGTCGACAGCTGTGGTGGAAATGTGCCGTTAAGAGTCTCGAGGTGCTTCGTTACAGTAGCCTCCTTTCAAATCAAAGTGTCAACACACACACACACACTCTGTACACACACACACTCGCATGCACAGCCAGCTCACACGGATTAGCCACTCAGTGTAAACAAAACACTGCCTGACCCATTCAGAGCCCGGGGCCACATGCAGAGGCCCCATATGGAAAATTAGCCATGCGCTAAAAGCTTTTGGAATCAATACTCTACAGTAGCTGCACCACATCCCACAGCCACTGTCTCTATCAGCTCGCATGGGCTGACACAGCAAGCAGATGTGCCCCTCCTTTTATATATATACACACACACACCCACACGCACACACACACAGCTGACATACATGAAAGCTACAGTGATAGTCTTAGGCTCACAGCAGGGTAATCATAATGTTATGCTTTTTATGAGTTTATAATATCAATATTTGTTTTGATTTTGTAGGCAGGGTGGAAATCCTGCTTGGCAAAGCTCCTTCACTCGGGCTTTTCAATCCGTCACCCCCGCAGACAGAGAAACCGACAGAGAGAAACCTTTTAATGTTATGGAAAACGTATTGCATCTCTCTCTTTTTTTTTTTTGCCTATACTGCAAAGAGTACATCTGAGGACACGGCTACTTCTACGCTCTGTCAGAAAAGATTTTGTACCGAGTCTGGGCAATGCATCACTGGAGCTGATGTGACATTTTTCACACCATTTTGTGGCACCACATTCTTTTGCAGACAACACATGCATACAGTTCTATTAATATGCAAAATCAAACGATATGACTGAGGTGGCTGTGAGGTAAACAATACTGCCCTGGGCATCCTCGATCCATCAAGAAGCACAGGTTTCTAAAACAAGTTGTTTTTTAAAAAGTGTGTGGCTACAGTATATTTGTAGGGATGCATTTATAGGACAACAGAAAGAAAAAAAACACTTTCTAAGGTGCAAAATCGTTTGTACCAAAATCCATTTCCACGCAGCATCCTCACAGATTTTTCTCCTCCTATCTTTGCAGTTATTGCTTCCTCTTGTTCTCACACAATTCTTCCTTTCAGTATCCGTCTATCTGCTTATAAATTCTCTCTCTGCGACCACAGAAAGTTGTGGATGTACAGTATCTGTTGATCTCTGTGTTTCCAGGGTTGCTCCTGGAGTGGCAGTTGGCTCTTTGATGCAGCCGGCCTATAAATAATCAATGGGACTCCCCAGAGAGAACTTTCATAAAGCCTTCCAGCCAATTAAGACCTGTTTCATACCACGCTCCGCATTATCCCTGCACACACACACACAGCTCTTAAAAAGCAGGCTGGGGATGCCGGGGAGGTCAAGGATGTCACCGTGCCGGGATCAAATATCAAATATATGCTCCACCGGGGACTCAGGCTGTGTGCCTTTAGCTTACAATACTGCCACATCACGTCTAATGCAGTTTCAGTCCCACCTGCTCCAACTGCACAAGTACAGAAGAAAACTTTGTGTCGTCAATTCTGAATCAACAAGCTGCTCGTCAACTGCTGCTACAAGAACCACAGTGTGTTTATGTAGACTCCGCACAAAAACATGCAGAGTTCTGCAACCCGTGTTCATATCAGCTGATATTCATTCAATATTTTGAGCACATATTAACATATTATTATTAACACATATTAACTAGGGATGCACCAATGTTTAAAATAACAATGTGGCTGATAGCCGTTTTTTTTGTTGTTGTTTATTTTGTTTTTGTTGTTAGGTCTATTTATTCCCTTTGTTGTGTCAGGGAAACAAAGAAGTCTTCATTCTAAAAATAAAAACTGTTTTAAACCTGACTTGAAAACATAGTTTTCATTCTGTGATGCAGCAACAGGTGGACAGGTGTTTCACTACAAACACTTAAAACACTTGCATCTAGTTTTTGTGCACAAACGTATGTTTTAATTCTAATACTATGATGTCCATATCAAATAAACTAAACTGAAACTGCCACTGTGGACCAGTTTCAGGGACCATCACTAAGACCACACAAAGTAGGGCTGCACAATATGAGGAAAATATGCGATATATTCGATAATGGTGTTGAATAACGTGATAACGATATTCCTTGTGATAAATTAATAGATAATACTCAGCTCTGCCTTTGTGCTTTTTCAGTGTACTGATAAAATACAAGTAACTGCTTGTTGAATTAAAAAAAAAAAGGAAATTATTTCCAACATTCTTTTATTGAACTGATCACAAAAGGCACCATAAAAAATAATTATATTTACAATTTCAAGTGCAGTTTTCTATTTATACTTTCTTTTAATTAACTCAAAAAATCCCTGGGTGTTTTTTTTGCGATGTGTTTATTGCACAAGTTGATATTGCAATAAAAACACAATATATTGTGCAGCCCTGCATCAGAGTACGTCATGAGGAAATATGTCACAACCAAACAGAGGTGTGATTTATGTCAGCAAAGATCCAATCTGCATGTAAACTGTCTGTCAAAGTACCGTCCATGGGTCACAGATAAAGAGATACACACTGCTATGATGCACTGCATGTGTATGATGATACACGTCATACACACTCGTACACCATGTGTGTGTGTGTGTAATGTGTTTATGTGTTAGGGTTGCACAATTCTGGGAAAAATGAGAATCACAATTGTTTTCTCCCACAGTTCTTAGGGACACTAATTTTTAAAGAAAAAACGTTTATTGCCGTCCATATTGTCTTCATGCAGACAGAACAAGAAATATGATCATCATGATCTTATTTCAATTAATGCTGCAGTTCTGATTCAGTATTCAGCGTTCTCCTGAAAGTTTAGGTGCATGTATTTGGTGGAGGATTCTGGGACGCTCCCCCAAGAAAATGTAACATTTTCCAATTAAAATTATGCAATTTCACATGATTTTGATCCATTATTATTATTATTATCATTATGAGCACTTACTCTAAATACGGCCGACTTGAGATTGTGTACGTGCCTGAATGGAGATGATGATCTTTTAACGAATAATCGTGCAGCATGTATGTACACAAACAATATGATAAAATACAACACTGCCAAAGGTTGATGCTTCCTAGTAAATGACATGACTCTCCTGCAGCTCATGAGTTGTTGTACAGTGGTAGTTACTGTATGTACAGACTGCTCAGCTCTCTGAGTACAGGAGGAGATAAATCCAAAACAGCTGCGAAGCTCTTCTTAATCTTTTCTCATTGAAAGTGAGATACAGGTATGTCTGTAGATAAGATTGCTATTTTTGACAGAGAAAGTGCAATATGTACTGATGGATAAAATGCAATACCACAGCGTTTTTCATCTGAATGTTCATGTAGGTTAGAGAAGGGAGTGCGTTGCATCAGAGCACTTTTTCATATTCGCCCTGTCAGAGAATGAAGCTGCTGATTCAACAGCAGGGCTGTGGACTGTGATATAAAATTATATTTTTGAATTTAAGAAGTCATCATAGAAACTCCGCAATCTCCCGAGCCTGAAAAGAATGAAATATCTGACATGCATTTTGTAATAGATCAAATGATGGCCCACAATTACACAAATAACTCAATGAGTGCATGCATCTGAGACATGTGAGACCATATTCCTGCTGACGCAGCAGGAATCCTGATGGAATAATGATGGTGGGGGGGGTTAATATGGATGTGTCTTTTGCAACGTATAATATTTGCCTCCAACAACAATATGGCCTGGCATCCTCCCTCCGTACAGTAATACATATTTCACGCTGTTTACTCATTGCTGCCCTTAAACCCCACAGCTTTCTGTCTGTGTGTGTGCGTGCATGCACCCTTATCCATGCAAAATGGATAAAAGAAATTAAATGGGGTTATATAAAAGGAAATTAACACCGAGAGGGATTAAAGAAAATAAGCGTTTCTTCTAATTTATTAGCACATGCAGGTGAAGAAAGAATAAGACACAGACTATTAAGATCAACCCATGTGATCCCTCTCAGTCGGGGTATAAAACATTACTAAGCCATCTACTCCGGAGCTTTTATGACTATTGATCTGCATATGTCATCTGTGAGAGAAACATGCTGTATCTGGGTCACAATCCAGTCCAGTGGCAGTTTGACATATCAGACTGGAGCTCTGATCTGGGGCATCATGCAAAGAAACATCACTCAGAAAATCTGAAAGTGGAAAGAAGTCTAAAGGCTCATACATGCTCAGCGTTAGATCCGGATGGAGCCTTCTGTCTGTGTGTTCATCTCATCCGTATTTCTCCACGTTCTCTGAAAGCTTACGGACTTAACGGAGCAGCAACACCAGAAATCATGGAGGCATTGTAGCACGAGACAAAAGAAAGAAAGAAAGAAAGGCAGAATAGGGCGCTTCAGTTTGTAGTTCTAAATCACACACTTCCTGTTCCCTCGCCTCGAAGTCAGCGTGTTTTTTTGAATGTGTTTTTGTTTAGACGTCTGAAATAAGGTCTGTGGATTTTAACGTTTTGTTCTACGACATAAAACACGTCTGCAAATCCCCCGCTGGTGCATTTCACAGCTTTTACGTGTGTTTAAAAAGGCGGTTGCTAACAAGCGTCTAAGGTTGTCGAGGACGTTAAACGTAGGACCGTTGGTGCAGTTCGTTGATAGCCTAACGTTAGCTTTTTACTTCTGCAGATTGCATTTACATTTCTAAAATCATGAACGTGGTTGATGTAAAAATAAATAACAATGGTGTTCATATGGAGAGATTATCTCGCTGAACAAAAAGTGCAAGTATCATAAACTGGTGTTTGTCTGCAAGAATCCAAAATCCAGTGGAAAAATCCCATCGGCTTTTTGTTTAAGGAAACAGGGCGACGCTAACTTCCTCCTTATGGAATGGCGATGTATTTAATACATGATTTAATAGATACAGAAATGTTTTTAATATGATGTATTTAATGGGCTCACAACATCTACAGCGCTGCCTCCGCTTTTGCCTCTTTTGACTCTATTTTGCCCTCTTGTTTAAAATCTATTGCCAACGTAAAGGATGCACAGAAATGTGACACTGTTTGGATCTATATTCATAACTGGAGCATTAATGAGCCTTAAAGAGGTCAAAACTCCAGCAACACTTTATTGCACAATTGTTCTATTGACTGCAAGTGTTGCTTGACCTCCATGTGCATAAAAACAACATACATGTGAATAAACAACGCTTGTTAGAGAGCTGTCTCTGCTGCAGGACTCTGGAGTAGTTTAAGTGAGTCTGCAGATGCATTATTCAGTCGTTGCAGCAGCCCCTTCTTCACTGTTCCTCTCTGTCATCTTCACTGATATAAAAACAGATAAAGGTTGGGAGAAGTGTTTCAGCTCCTCGTCCCCATCATGGTGAGTAATGGGATGAGAAGGGAAAAGGGTAGATCATAACGGCTGCACATTACTAAAGGGCAGTTCCTAACCAGATAAGGCTGTTTGCTGCAAAACGTCTCAGCCTCATGTCCAGAATTAATGAACCACGTCTCATTAATTCATTTCCTAACATTTGTGAATTATGCAATAATGATTTGCTAGATTGTGTTATTGCAATGGATACATTGTAGACAACGAGAGGGCTTTTAGGTGATCATTGACTGACACTGTTGGAATGAATTAACCTATATTGACTTTGAAAACATGACATGCTAACGCTGCATTCATGGGGTGTCGGAATAATTGGAAAAATGTGTCCCTGACTGGGAGAATTCATGGAGACACCCCCGTCAAGTCTGAACAACAACTCAGAAAGTCGACAAAAACGTTGGCACACGATTTGCAGAGTTGACGTCATAATACGCAGAAACATGGTGGATGAAATTAAATGTTTAAATGGGACGATAATGGATTTTATCGTGGATCGCGATAAAAAAACACTCAATTAGTTGATCGTGGTGAATTTCCATAATCAGTATAATCGTGAATATCCTCATGAATTGACTGCAGTTTACAACAGTGTACTATCTGTGGTGCAATACAAATAAGTGTGAAAAAAGTCACAATTTTATGAGAAAAAAGTCGGAATGTTTAGAGAAAAAAAGTCATTATGTTTAGAGAAAAACCCACAATTTTATGAGAAAAAGTCCAGTCCCACAGTCTGCCATCATCTGATCTGATGTGTGTGTGTGTGTCAGGTTTAACTTTACTGATGCATCTCAGACGATGTTGCAGCGTAACGCAAAAGTAATGTGACGAATTCCTTTCTAAGTAATGCATTACCTTTTTTAAAAGAAGTAATGTGTAATGTATTACTTTTACTGACCCCAACACTGGTTGCTGTCTATGCAGAATGACCTCGATTAGTTAGAAAAGTTATTTATTAGCATTAACCCTGATAACAAGTCAGGTAAAGTAATATTTTAGTGTTTTTAGGGAATGTAGCAACAAGCCGGGTACAGACTTTGCTCTTTGTTGTCGTGCAAGTACTGAAAACAGCTGTCGATGTTTTGTTTAAACGCTCTGAGAAATAAAACACAACACATCTTCTCTGTAGCGTCCATGTTGTTTCCACATTACAACTTAAGAAGAACGACTTCCCATCTCGGGAAACGGGGCCATCCAAGGAGCACGTGAACGCACCACAGTAGGACGATATATTGTTCCAGAAATTATCGCGGTAATCGATATTATCGTATCCTATCATATGCATGCAATGAGAAAAGAAATGACAAAGTGTCGGCCTACAGGTCCGGGGAGGCCGTCGATGGTTTGTAGGAATTCTGTGGAACTTTTCCTCCTCCGTGTTAAACAATGTGATGCAGCCGGACGCACGTCGGCCTCCAGAGTCCAGTCAGACAGCGGAGAGGAGAGAGTTTAGAGAGGAGGATTCAGTCTAAATATTAAATAGTTGGTTCTCTTTTCATTCAGCACTGTGAAAAAAACACTCATCTGTGTTATAACGGTTGGGAAAACCCTGGATTTCAAAGAAACGAGAGGCATATATTTGCAAGTCGCACTGGTACTCCTGGTTATAAAATGTAATCGTCTTCAGAAATGCTCACAAAGTGTCACTAACTGGTGTCAGTCTGGAGTCCTGCAGTCAGTTTAGTATTCTTTTATAGCGTCTCTGGCGTCCACTGTTTTTAAACAAAGTCGACATCCCGGCTCCTCCGTGTTAATGGGCTCCGCTCTGTCATTCTGACACAGAGACAAAAGAAGAGACAGCGTCGTTTTTTTCTCCCCCCGACATCATTTGCGTTCAAGGCGTTGTGAAAAAAACCACTTACCGAGGTCAGAAAAATGATCGCGCTCATGTCCATTTATCGTACGAGAAGTCGATATCTTGATTATCGCGACAGGCAGTCTCACGCTGATTGTTCTGTGTTTGACGTACGAGCAGCGTTTAGGTGTTGATGTCATCGTGTCTAAAATGTTGCTTTTTGGTTGAACTGACTCTGATTCCAGAGTTACCGGTGGTGAAAGCTTTCCCACAACTGCAGAGATGAATATGATCAACTTCACATTCATAACCTAACATGCCTGAAACCCTGCAGTTTCTAGTGCTTCCATCAGTTGCCTGATGCAACACAATTAATTTGCATACAAATAGATGCCAGTGAAATCAAGAGGAGGTAAAATATTGAATCACGAAAAACTGGGAGGAAGTGAATTACACTGTGCAATGCCGCGCTGATTGGTGCATGAAAAAATGGAATAGTATTTAATGCGACTTTCTCCTCAGTTATGCAAACAAGATGTGGCATTTATGTGCTCAAGATTTTAAGGCATCATTAAAGCGATGGCGAAACAATGGTGCACAGATGGTATCGAGACATGTGACGTGGCCTCAGTCTCTCTTTCATTGTGTGGCTCTGTGGCTCAATGACTTGCCACTATTTTTTAAACACGCCTGCTTGCTGCTTTTACGCATTTCACCGGATACCATGAAACAGAAGTACACAAATATTTCCGTGCATCCTCTTCAGATGGATAATAAGATTTAGAAAGGTACAGATGGGAGCAGCCCTACTTAATATACCAGAGTATTCCCAACTAGAACTATTAACCATCACTGATTCTCATCCCAGGTTTTACATCAGATTTGATATTTGTTGTCCAGATGCTTTCGACAGGAAGTGGTAGAGCTGGGCAGTAATTCAATATGATCAATGGAATCGTATCGTGATGAAATCCTATATCGCGATATCGTGGTACATAATTACGTTGTCTCAAAATTGATAATAACAAGAATATACTTCTTACTCTGATTACTCTGTATTTGTGTGCATGTGTTTAAACATAGCCTGTGTATAGTTGGGGGAAAAAATTCTAGTTTTGCTCATTTTATGCTAAAATTCTTCATTAAATGAGAACATATTCAGTACTTTTCATTAGTCACATATTTAATTCACACAGGAGAATACAAAAAAAAAGGTTTTCCTGTGTGGTTATTTCATATAGACTCTTAATTTATTAAACGACCAGAAAACATGCTATATCGTGATATATATATCGTTATCGAGATATTAAACTACCTATATCGGGATAGAAGGTTTTGGCCATATCACCTCGTCCAGTGGAGACTGAAATGCATCCTGTGGTTTCAGTACAGGAGCTCAGGCTCTAATAACATTTGGTGTTTGAAATTATTAACGAGTATATTACTCATCACTAGTATTCATCACTGCTAGTTTGTGACGTTAATAATTATCTGTTAACCAACAATAAGAATTCTGACTAATTAATACAACTCAGTTGAACAGTTAAAAACAATATTATTAAAACATTTAAAAAAGTAATTAAAAAGCATGTGCAGCATGGTAAAAGAAATATCTTTTTTTAACTGCTAATTAGAATTCTGCCTGCAGTGATTTAGGCGCAGCATGCAGTATTATTACATCTACATGGAAGTACGTGATGCAGAACCAAATTTCCAAAACACGTTTAGCTGTTGGACATATTAAGGTGCTAATGTAAAGCTAGCAAGATTAGCATCCCTACTACTAGTAACTGTTAACATTTTCAGTTTAGTTTGCTGTATTGTATGCTATTCTAAGGTTTGCAAATTAAATTGATTTATTTATTATTAGATAGTTTCTGCATTGTTGAAATGACTCCAGAATCAATCTTTTTGTTAGTTTCAGACATATAATTTCAAGCCACATAGATTTTTCTTCCATCCTTGAAGTTCTTGCTGATTTGTTGAAAGTCTTTATCCTCTCCAGATTCATCAAGCATTAAGAAAATGTGTTCTGAACCTGCGTTCCCATTAAATGCATTAGCAAAACTCTTCTCTGAGAGGCATCATCGATTCCGAGAAGCCATTTCCCCGTGATGCCGCTGCACGCCGACATTACCTGGAGCAGAGAGTGTATTAAAGGACGCGACTGGAAGTTAACTCAGAGAGCCTTTTCTCATCTGTTAGCTCTGCAGTGCTGCTCTGCTCCTTTCATACGGCTTCTTTGTTGGGAGCTCAGATGTCCACAGTCATTTTCTTCCATTTTACTTCTGACTCATCAACAAATTGCACGCTTACCGCCAATCCCCACTGAGAGCGTTTTTGGAAGCATTTTTGACGTCCGTCACTCGGAAAAGATAAACTTCCATTTTATTAAATCTAACAACCCATACTGCAAGCCGTGTTTTTTTAGGCTTCAAGTCAGCCTGTCCTCCAAAAAACGTCCCCACAGGTCGTTTGTACAGGAAGCGTATTACGACCTGTAGTTACATTTTAAAGTGAAGCGCCCTCTAGTGGTCGTGTGTTGGTGTTTTATCGTGAGGCGTCGCCCTCTGGTGTTCGTTGATGTTATGGCACCAAAAAGCCAGAAAGTATTTAGAGCGAGAAACACGCTTTGGGTAAACACAGGACTTTCACTCATGTCCCGTTTTTTTTAAGTGACCGTAACAACCAGAAAAGCTCGGACGGGTCGTATTAGAGGGTCGGACCATATATGGTCGTGTGGTTTGGAGAAGTTGTTGCTTCAAGTACGGCTGCAAAATCTAAACTTTATCAAAATCGCAATATGGACTAATGCAATATCCAAATCACAGGAGGCGCAATATTTGTTAAAAGCAAAATATGTGTCAAAAATGAAGTATTCTGTAGTATGCTGCAGAGATGTCCCGCCATGATCGTTTTAATATATTTTTCAACTAAATATGACAATAAAAATGACAATGGAAAAATGATCATTCCCTCCAATTCCCAATATCATGAATCATATCACAATTGCAATATCAGTCAAAATAATCACAGCTAGATATGTTCTTCGTCTGGTGCAGCACAAGCTTCAAGTCTATTTACGTCAAAAGTAATCTGCATAAAGCCGTCATGAAAACTGTCTTGGTTCAGTAAATTGTCGTGTTAGCGGGACTGTTGAGAGACGTTAACGGAAGATAAGAGTCCGTGTGGATCGGATGACAGAACGTTCTCACTTCTGGTGGGAATTCCCAGTTACACTAAAAATGATAAACGAGTACAGGAGTAGAAATGGTAAAATATTGATTTCTGTGGCAAGAAAACAGTGCAAACTGCTGCAGTATATTATATATATAAACTGTATATGCTGTGTATACTACAAGCACACACACTCAGTCATAAACATTTCTCCACCAGCCTCTGCTTGCATGGCTTACTCTGAAACTTTTCCCAGTGCTGTAATAATTCTGTGGCTCTCTCTCTCCTCACCCACATCTCTCCTTTCTTTTGCTCATCCCCTCCCCACAGCTCCAATTCGTCTGTTGTCGATGTGTCGTGACTGTCTGCCAAGTGCAGTAATTACAGAACAGCAGTAGGAGCTGAGCAATGGAGAGAGAAGCAGCATATCAAACATGACTGCACAGGACAACGGGTGGAGAAAACTCATTCTCACAACTACAGGCTGCTGTTCGCCACAGAGCACCAGACCAGCAGCCACTGCTGTCTTCATTTCCTCTTATGTATTTACTGGAGAGTTTATAAATATCACACGGCCTTCAAAACATGCTGTTTTTTATCGTATATTGTATAAAAATGAGTCACAGGTTCAGTGTCTGACCAGGCCACTCACACACATTTGTAGTCCATTGATAAAAAGATGAGACACCTCGTGATTCCAGACTCCTACAGGCTCACTTTGTCTAAAAATGCTGAGATCTCACACACTGACTCACTCGCTCTCTCTCTCTCTCTCTCACACACACACACACACACACAGACACACACACACACTTGTTGATGTATTGCCTATTACACTGCAATGACAGTCCTGGCAGTGGGCCCAGAGCAGTGGATAGTTTATGATGTTGGGAATAATAGGCGCGGTTAAAAATAACTTTATTATCAAATGCACCTCAGAGACAATGGTGATGTAGGCAAAGGGGGCAGACTCTCTGACAGGAGACGAAGGAGAGCACACGCTACTCAGACAGCGTGGGCTGCTGTGGGAGTCGGGAGGAAATGGAGCCGACAATAAAGATGTCATCTAGAATACTGAGAGGACTGCTACTTGCCTGTAGCGCTGTGAACGGCTCAGGACCATCCGACGACCAGGACACGGGCAGACACCTCAGCCCCCCCGCTATACGCTCCGTTAACGCTTTCCCCGCCATTAAACAGATTTTCCGGCAATCCGTGTTTTCGCTGTTATACCGTGGGAGGGTTAAAAGTGTCACGTAAAGAGGGGGACATTGTGGACGGCTGGTATGACATCATGATGATGTAACACGTAATTTGAAACACTATAAACACATTAGTCTCTTATGATTTGTTGTAAAGTCCGTATTAAAAAACACTTGTAGAAACGAGGTTAATGTGGACAATGGTCAAGTGATTACAACATTTTTCTTTTCCAAATGGTTCTAAAGACTGCAGGTCTGCAGATACTGCTCAGCAGCTATAAATTGTGGTAATTCTCTCATGAATATTAGGAAGGACGGCAATTTATTGGCTAACTTAATGATCACTCACTAATGGATTGTCATTCATTGGCTGCATGGTGCCAGATTAACCAAAGAGAGGCAGGACTCTGCAGGACTCTGCAGGACTCTGCAGGACTCTGCAGGATTCTGCAGGACTCTGCAGGACTCTGCAGGACTCTGGTGTCTCTAGTGGCTGAATGAGAGGGTTTTGCAGAAGTGGTTTATTCTGTAATGATTACAGCAGAAATACATGTGTTTGTACTGAGGATACTGGATACCTGAGACTTGGATTATACCACATGAATACACAGACATCAACTACATGGACACAATATTCAGTTTTTTGCACTTAATCTGAAAAGTTGCTTACATGGTTAATGAAAATTACTATTCCACTAATATTCCTATTTACATGCAGCCGTGCAAAGTCGGATCTTTTCAAAGTTTTTCTTTTTTGTAGGCCAAGTTAGCGCTGCCATGGTTTCCCTCGTCAAAAACCCTGTGGGATTGTTTAATTGGATTTTGGATCATTGCAGAAAATAATCTCTGTGGAGAACACAAGTTTATGATACTTACAGGTTTTGTCT
>JAOVVB010096423.1:0-13182 GCA_028570985.1 Heterobranchus longifilis | reverse complement strand
TTTGTCACTTCAAGGGTGTGTGTGTGTGTGTGTGTGTGTGTGTGTGTGTGTGTGTGTGTGTGTGTGTGTGTGTGCGTGTCCCTCTAGTTCTCAGCTCATTTTGCAGAACTGTGTTGACAGCTGCCTGGATGTCGGGGTATTTTGAAGGTAATTCTGGAACATATAATTATGGCCAAAAGTCAAAATCAATTTAGGGAAGTATGTATGTTTTGGTGTACTTTAGCACACGAAAACACTGCAAACAACAAATACTCATTTAAGTTTGAAGAAGAGTACTAGTAGTATATTAGGGATGCGAGTAGGCCATAAATACCTTAAATGGAATGCATGATGTCATATCCTGTTTTTATTACCCCGTCCCTGCTTAGGGACACTAGTTGTCAACATATGATTTATGATGTACACCTGCTATTGGCCACCTGCATGTCATAAAAACTACATCAAAGACCATGTGTTGTACACCTGTCCCAAGGACCACCTGCATGTCATAAAAACTACATCAAAGAACAAACAATGATTTATGGTGTACATCTGTCGCTATGCACACCTGTACATTATAAAAAGTTTTTAAAAGTTTTCAAAGACAGGCAATAATTTATGACCACAGATGGTCTGGGGTCTGTTTTTAGGGACACTATCGGGTTGTAAAGTGTATACCACACCCATTGGTACTCCTATTGGCCGTACCAGCCATAGAGACCTCCTTTTGGGCGTATTTATCTGTGTGTATGTGTATATATGCAGTTGCAATGCTGCTCAATATACAGCTTTTTTTTCTCCTGAGCAACTCTTGCAGCACAAGGACAAAGGACAAACACTGGACATGGAAGACTACAGAAATATGTGTCTCTACAGTGGATATGGCCTTATAGGTAGGTCTACTGCTGCAGTACTATCTGACACAAATGTGTGTGATACCCCTCGCAAAAAGAGGTGTGTTGAGACAGCATCTACAATGCCTGTGTTAAAGCCTGAAATAGAAGGTGTAAATGGATATTTTTACACTGTTAAATATATTAATGGTTATGTTGATCTACAAGTCAATACTAGTGCAAACGGCGGTATTGAGAATACTGGGACATGGTGTAGATCTATGTCTGTAAAAGACTGGAAGTTATTTAGATCTGTTGTATGTAAGGACCTTGATCAGACAGGTTTTCCTGAGATGTTATATGTATCACAGTGGTACAGTGCATCAGGGCCTGAGATATATCGCATCGAGGCTGATCGTTTTACAAGATCCTCTGAGGACTTTATTTTCCTAAGTATTTGTGATGATAGGGAGATCTTAATAGCGTCCAGGGGTCGTGAAGAATGGAAATTACAATCATACCCGCTCACACTTGAAGAACATAACAAGTGGTTTAAAAAAGGTTTCTTTATCCAATGGTGTGACTGGAGGCTGCTACAGAGGGTTTTTAGTGAAGTCGATGAAACCATCGAGAGAGATAAAATCAACGCATCTTTTGAAAGCATAAGAAAACGCCTTGTTTTTGATGATATATCACTGGGGATGCAAACAGGTCTACAGACTTCAATGTGTGGACCGAAAATCATCAGACACGACTACAGTTAATATTACATTGGTGAGTCAGACGCATTTATATTATTATTATTATTATTATTATTATTATGTGATTCATATTTTAGAACACAGGATTTTCAAATGTTTGTATGATGGTTGTTTTTCCAGATACTGATGAAGGCATAGAGTGTGACTGTGGTAAGGACCACCCCACTTCATGGTCACCACCGACGTCACCAGACCCTCCATCTGTACTGGTCTGCTCAACTCCTTCATCACCATCCATATTCACGTTCTACGGCTCGGAAGAGACGGAGCCTGGCTCACCAATCGAGAACACTGACCAACTGGATGGTATGGTGTCAACATCCTTTGTGGAAGCTGTTAAGACAGTCGTCAACCATCTGCTCAATATAACCGTGTACAAATATTGGAAGGATCTTTGCTACGGCTGTCAGGTGGATCATCCCAGTCAGAAACACCACGAATGCCTTGACGAGATACCAGAATGTTTCTATAGTTTCAACTTTGACACACTTATGAAAAGGTTGTGGACTGATAGATTTATTCCTGCAATCCAACAATTCCTATGCATAAAACATATCCAGGCTGACGACTGCAGAATCAGGGGTGTTGCAGAGGCTTTTCTACATGAGCTGAAACCATTCGACAGGATCACCGACAAAATCAAAGAAGTGTACGATACAACGGTTGGTGAGAACGACAATGAGATAGCTATAATTAGCAAGATTGGTGACTTTTGGAAAGGTGTAGAAGAAGAAGAAGAGTGATTTGCACCATGGGTAATTGCATGTGTTTTGTGTTTACACGTGTCAGACAGCACTACATTGAGTATGAGTTGTCAGTGATTATAGATCAGGCTATTGATAACAAGGTTAAAGATAGTGCTTTGTATAAAGGTAAAAGATGTGCTAACGCTAATGCCGTTTGTAGACTAGAAAAACTGATGGAGTTGGTAAGAACACATACTCATACTACAGAATGGGGGGAAATGGTACAACATGCTGTAACGCTAATGAGTCATGATGCAATGTTAGGGTTGTTCTGCAGGGTTGTGTTACATATTACAAAGGGTCTCAAAGTGTTGAAAATACAACACATGTTAACATTGTATACATTGTGTCACGACTCGGCAGAAGTTTTAATTAAGAGTCTTTAATTCAATGGAACTAAATCTCTCAACAGCAGACAGAACATAATACAAAATACAAAACACTTGAAACAAAAGTCCTCTAAGCGTGGGGAGGGAAAACAAACTCAAAATACTCACTAGGCACTGGGGCACTAGGACAGAAAACAAACTCAAAATAAACTCACTAGGCGTCAAAGCACTAGGATATACAAAAAACTCAAAATTACTCGAACATAGGTACTCTACCATATGTGAGGATGAAGCAAGGCAAGGCATGGAAGTAACGCTGGTTCACTGGCACGAGACGAACTGGCAACGAACAAAGGGAACACGGGGACTTAAGTACATGAGGAAATGGGGAACAGCTGGAGACAATCAGGGGCGGAACAGACAATCACAACAGCGGGAAAACACACAGGGAAGGGAAGTGTCACTTCCCTACTACAGACCCAGACTACTACAAAATAAAACGGGAAGTGACACGACAACATGACACGAGACAGCATTTAACAAAATAAAACTCAACATAATTTCCGTGACATGACACATTGATTGTAGACGCTATGTGTTTGTATATCCAACATTAACAACAACATAACTGTGATACCTTACAACTATTACAAAAGCTACATTATTTCATAAACAGTAAAACAGGGACAACTGTTTTAGCAGAAACACTACATTTGTTAAAATGTACTTCACAGTCTTTGTAATCGTTTACTATTATTATTTGATATCAGTGTTTGTAATGTGTGGTTGTGTGTATGTAGGAGCTAGATTTATACATTGTTTTAACACTTTTGCTGAAATAAAAAAAATGTGGTGTCACAAACAAGTGTTCATTTGTGTTTTGTGTTTAAACACTGTCATGGAGAGGACAATGCATAAGATTTATTATGACCCAGCCCATCCAGCGGGGCTGGGGAGTGTGTACAAGCTACGTGCAGCAGTCGGGGAACATACGGGGGTTACACCCACAATAGACAAAGTTAAACGGTATTTATTGGGGCAAGATGTGTACACACTTCATGCCAAAGCCCCTAAAAACTTTCAGAGAAATAAGGTTCTGGTTAACGGTATCGACAAACAGTTCCAGATCGATCTTGTTGACATGGGAGAATATTCTGTAGAAAATGATGAAGTGCGTTATTTGTTAACATGTATCGATGTGTTTTCCAAATATGCATGGATCAGATGTCTTAAAAACAAAACAGGTTTATCTGTAACAAGAGCCTTTAAAGATATTCTCAATGAAGGGCGTGTACCAAAAAGACTACAAACGGATGCAGGCACAGAATTCTATAACAAGCATTTCCATCAACTATTGGACCAGTATAAAATCCATCATTTCTCAACATCAAACGAGACTAAAGCCAGTGTGGTGAACCATCAAGACACGTATGTGGAGATATCTAACAACTATTAATTCAAGGAGATATGTTGATGCTATCCAGGATCTCGTTGATGCTTATAACAAGACTTGACATAGATCAATAAAGATGGCACCCAGCGCTGTAAATAAACACCAGTGTTTAACAACTTGTACAAATCGAAACCGCAGGGAACTGTCTCCTTCAAATACACTGTAGGCGACACCGTGAGAATATCGAAACATCGTGGTGTATTTAGAAAAGGGTATGAACAAACATACACCGATGAATATTTTACAATATCAGAATGTATAGCCAGGGTACCTCCTGTATATAGACTGATAGATTGTGCTGGTGAGGTGTTGAAAGGGACATTTTATGAGTTACAGCCAATAATTGTGGAAAAAAACAAAATGTTTAAAATAGAAAAAATACTGGCCCGAAAAAAGGCTGGTCGTAAAAAGCTGGTCTGTGTGAAATAGTTGGGATGGCCTGAGAAATTTAACTCGTGGGTCTCTGAAAAAGACGTTGTAGATCTGTAATAAAAACAGTGTACAGTCTGCTTATGTGATCAGTTTTGGATAAGTGTCAGTATTGCAATAACAGCTAAGAATGGCTTTTATGTTACACTGCCTAGTAATGCATCAATACATGTGTATCCAAATAATAAGATATGGCAGCACAGAACAAAACTAGCAAAACCAATAGTTCTGAGTGAACCGCATCAAGCTGCACTCATCGAGTTACAATATCCAAGGGTGTGGGTTAGCTTCCCCAAACCTGATGCAGATGTATCTGTCTATGACCAAAAAACACGTCAGACACACACTGTAACACTGTCTGTAGGATTTTACGACTCTATACCGAGACTGGTAAAGGAGTTTAATTCAAAATGTATACTCAACCAGGCCACATCACGCTTAAGTCTACAGTACAACAATATTACAAATATGGTGTATTTTGCAGGGGCAGAAAGGTGTAGTGTATTTAAAGGTCGCTTAGCACAAATACTGGGATTTAAACCAGGGATTCCTTTTGAGATACCTGTAACTATCACCTACAGGAGACACTATGCAGCACCACACCCAGCGGACATATACAGGGGCTCTTATGATATATTTATTTATAGTGATGTTGTGGATTACCAGCTAGTGGGTGACAGTTATGTGCCACTCCTCCGATGTATAAATGTGGCAGAAGAGCTTCGACGCATACCCACTTGGTCATATGACAGACCACACTACACATCTCTCTCAAAATCAGTTATTGGTGATACTGAGATATCGTTAAAAAATGATCAAAATCAACACATACCTTTTGTATATGGGAAAGTAATTGTCAAACTACACTTTAGACCTGTGAAACAATATTTTTAAGTGAATCGTTTATTTTTTAATTTGTTTATTTTGAACAATAAGTGAAAATGATGCATACGCCTTACACACGTCATGAAGGTCGGTATATGTCATACTATCTTAATCAGGCTGGTGGGAAAATGCCAGCTTGTGTGGGCACACAGATGCAGGATGGTGGGGGTGGTTTAGGCGGTATGTTCAGGAGTCTATTCAGGATGGCTGTACCCTCATTAAAAAGAGGATTTAGTTTGGCCAAGCCTCACTTAAAAACAGCAGCAACAAACATTGTTGGGGACGTGGTGTCCAATATTGCTAGAAGTACAATGTCAAGAAAACAAGAAGGAAACGGCTTGGTGGTTTACCACCGAAGACCCTCAAAAAGACCGCCCTCTGGATACGGTCGCAATCGGCGAGTATCTAAAAAAAACGTGAAACAGGCAGTAAACCACGCAGACGCATCAAAAAGAAGACACGCGTCAGACGTAGAAGACCTCCTGCCAGACTTACTAGGGTTTCAAAAAAAGACATATTCTAGACTACTACCCGGCGTGGTGTAAACATGGCTCTCCTCCATGATCAGTCAGATGAATGTGTGAAGACAGAACTAGATCTATTCACTGTGCCATACACACAAACATCTATAGAAAAATCCACATTTGTAGAAATACCGCCGGTTTCAGCTGTAACGGACGCAGGACCTCTGGAGTATTTTATATCGGCAAGCAATGAGGAATACTTGGGTTTAAATGACAGTTATTTGTATACACGTGTAAGAATTGTAAACCCAGACGGAACAAACATACCTAACGATGCAGATGTAGGCTTCGTAAACTATCACAGGTCGACATTACACTAGGGGACAGACTTATAACACAATCATCAAATACATACCTCTACCGAGGTATTATAGAATGTTTGTTAAACTATGGAAAAGACACACTGGACACACAGTTCAGCGAGGGTCTCTTTTGTAAAGACGCTGCTGAACACATGGACAACGCCTCTATAGAAGGTGATCATCTGGGTTTGGTTGCTAGAGGGGAATACACAGGAGACAGTCATATTGTTGAACTAATTTCACCAATACACTCTGATTTGTTTTTTCAAGAAAAACTACTGTTAAACGGTGTTGATATTTCTCTGAAATTCATACGTTCAAAAGATGAATTCTCGCTAATGACAGCAGCAAATACACAGTACCACGTTAAGATAGTCTCAGCCAGTGTGTTTGTAAAAAAGGTCTCCGTTGCACCAACAGTTAGGCTGGCACACAGCAGAGCTCTACAACATGCAAATGCTAAATATGCTATAGACAGAGTGTCTTTGAAAACATTCTCCATACACACGTGTGCAATCAGGAAAACCTCTATCTAGGGCAGATACCCAAATTTGTCATAGTTGCCTTTGTTGACAACGAAGCATACACAGGGAGCTACAGAAGAAACCCTTTTAATTTTGGACACTAAGATACAGAATATATCTGTATACAAGCTGATGGACAATCATACCCCACAAAACCTTTTCAACCACTCTTTCAGAGAGGACAGTACACACCAGAGTATCACCAGTTAACACTAGTTAAGTTATCATTATTATCAAGGTCTTTATTTATTCAGGTAAAACATTTTAAAATGAAAGATACTAAAAATAATAATACACAACTTGACATGTATGTAGAGAAAATGAAAAATAATAACACAAAGGTAGAAGAAATCAAAATTAATAAACATTCATTAGTCGTCATATTTTAACCTTTTGTAAAATTCAAGTTTATCTTAGAAACATTAGAGAAAATGAAAAAATACCAAAACAAATGTAGAAGAAATACAAATTTAAAAATTTAAAATTTAAAATTTAAAATTTAAAATTTAAAATAAAAACATTCATTAGTCGTCATAGTTTAACCCTGTGCAAAATTCAAGTTTGGCGAAGACACACTAGAGAAAATGAAAAATAATAACACAAATGTAGAAGAAATAAAAAGTAATAAAAATTAATAAACATTCATTAGTTGTCATAGTTTAACCCTGTGTAAAATTCATGTTTGGTGTACACACATCAGAGGAAATGAAAAATACCAAAACAAATGTAGAAGAAATACAAATTAAAAGATTTAAAATAAAAATAAAACATTCAGTAGGCGTCATATTTTTTATCCCTGTGTAAAATTCAAGTTTTGGTGAAGACACAGTTTATGCATACACAACAGAAAAAATGAAAACGAAAAAATAACAACACCACAATCAAATATAGAAAAAAAAAAAAAATCTAGCCATGCACTAGGATCTGCTGTATGTGATCTAAACTGTCTTGATCCAGGTGTCCTACGAGGTGTGTTACTTTTGTGAGATGTACGTCTACTTATTTTTCTGACATGTTTGGGGTTGTAAACCCCGATTCCTTATTTATATCCTCAGATCCTTTATACATAGCAATAGTTCTACGCACCTGTGTATTTGGAATTGCTGAGAGTGGTAAATTGAGACTAGCCAGAGTTTTTAAAAACAAACCCCACCCAAAAGGTCGAGAGTTTTCTGAAACATCGTGTGTAGCAGTAACACTTTTCACTAAAACTGGTCGTCCATTAACAATAATTTCCCCCTGAGATGTCCATATCATCAAATTCTTGTTACGACTCAATGCATCCAAGACATACTCGGCATTTTTCCTACTTCTTTTTGGCATGTGTTTCACAACTTCTTGGACGATCAAATCCTTTTCATCAACAACACCATTTCCACTATCGGTATCACCGACATTCATACCAAACGTATCGTTGATTTCAGAGGGTAGTGTTAGAGTCGGCACATTCTTTTCACGCTCCCCCTGCCTCTCTAACGTCAGATATCTGTGTAGAATACTGGCATATTTTTTGGCTTTCCCATATACATCCATGTCTGGTAGATTCAATACATCAGTCATAGCTCTGTCCAAATCATTTAGAACAGTGTGTCTTATGGATCGGGAGGTATGCATCTGTTGTTGTTGTTGTTGTTGTTGTTGTTGTTGTTGTTGTTGTTGTTGTTGTTGTTTTAACGACTCCAATTGTTGCTGGGGTACTAAAAACATTGTTTGTGTGTGTTCCATTTCAACTCTTGTTAAATAGGCTGACTATAAAAGGTATGGCTGCTCCTAATAATGGTAATAAAAATCCTCCTGTTTGGCTGATACTTTTTTTTATTTTTTATAAGTTGAACTTTTTTGTCAGCAAATAACCTGATGGTTTTTCTCTGTTTTTTCAACTGTTTATCACTTAGTGGTATGTTTCCTCTTATCACATTTAGAGCTATTTCACACAAAGCATTAATAAAGTCGCTGCTTGCCTTCCCAATAATAACCCTTCACACACTCGGTGGTGCCTTATATAACTGAGCCAGGTTCCTCTGCATGCGTGACGACATGTTCACACCTTGTGTTTTTTCAGCATATATACAACCGGCTGGTCCGAGCTGTTCTGAGTCTTAAATAATCGGGTGTATTGGCTTTATAATCTATAAGGAGGTAACCATATGCAGGTGTGGTTGCATCATTAAAGGCTTCTAAAAAATATTTTGCATTACCTGGATACATTTGTAATTTGATATTTATCCCGAGGATTTTTAAACAATATGAGATAATTTGTGTTTAAACTTATAGTACAACTAGACTTCCCTTGTACAAATAGGTTTTGTATTAAGTATATACAGCTAAGTGACCTGTGGTGTACATATTTCGTAAAAACATTTTGTACTTCTACACTGCTCGCTGCGTCATTCATCACATCATCGATAACTAATAGATTAGTCTTTGTGGGCGGAAGTAGTTCATCATCACACAGAGATTCTGGTAAACCATTTACAAAATTAATATTTGTGGTCTTAAGGAGCTGATTATATACAGGCTGCCAATACAAGTATATATAAACAATATTATCAAGCTTTTGTGAAATAATTGATGTTTTCGCTAATAGTTTTGACTAAATGTGTCTTACCGCAAGAGGATGATCCACTAACTACCATACTAAAAGGATGTTGTAATCTGTCATCAGAACCCTGAGATGTTTTAGTATCCATGAGGCTGTGTTGTGTAGTCGGGTAGCACCCTGCGCTTGTTGTAGACAACTTTGACTTTTTTGACAAGTGTCTCGTTTTTGAGATGGAACTTCTTTTTATTGCGTTTGATGTTTTCAGAGACTGTGGACAGGTGAGTATCCGTATTCTGATTGGACACAAATGCCTGGACCAACCCCACCAGTGACTCATGGGTGACCACCGACGCGTTCTTACCATTTAGGGTCACACCTTTACATTTGACCTGTGTTTTACCCTGGTTAGTGTGAAAAGCATAACACTTGGGACCACCTGATACAACCTCTGTGATGTAATCCTCCTCAGGGAGACCACACAGGTCTCCATCGTTTAACTCATCCGTCAGATCACCATGGTATGCCCCTAGGGGCGGGACCCAGTCATCACCCTTGGAGGTGAAAATAATGCTGTCAGTATCGCAGTACAGAACCTGCTCCTGTAATTTATCCAACAAATCATAGAGCATGAGCCTGGTATAGGCAGTGGTCATGGCACCTATGAAGACATTTACATCTCTCACCCTGGAACCCACAGCGTCGCCATGACGCCACTGTACAATGCACACCTCACCTGTACAATGCACACCTCATCTGTACAATGCACACCTCATCTGTACAATGCACACCTCATCTGTACAATGCACACCTCACCTGTACAATGCACACCTCATCTGTACAATGCACACCTCACCTGTACAATGCACACCTCATCTGAGATGAAACAGAACTGCCTCACGTCATAAAGGTCACTGAACATCAGCTGTGAAAACCGGGAGGGGTCTGTGATCAGCTCACACGTTGCCATATTACTACGCATGCTAAACCGACCCCACAAACTGTTTAATAACAATTTGTTGCAATTGCGGACAGCTTTGTTGACACAGATTTCATCAGGATCCAGCCTGATTCCCTCCGTGTCAAAATAGTCATCAGTGTATTTTTTCTTCTCCTCTGTTGTTTTGACATGACCTGGGCAGCCTGATGCTTCCTGCTTACATTTCAGAAATGTTTTAACATGTGTCCGTCTTGTTGGGAAAATGCCACACCTCATCGATACTCACAATCTGGTACCCCTTTTCAAATGATACCCACACACCCGACATTTGTCTGTCCTGGTCAGAATGCTCACACACCTATCTGATTCTCCTCCTCTGCACATCTCGTGCACAGCGGGAACATGAGTTTGTTGTGATATCTGCAGGGTAGGACGGGGTGGTACAAACCTCTAGGGGGTAACACTGTGCATTTCACAAACCCAAAATAATTATCGACAGATTCGAAATTATTGTGGATGATTTGTGGATGACCTGTTGGATATTGTTTCTTTGACTCCACAGTGGGGTACAAACTTGTGAAGTCGTAATAACGCACTTTTTCATCATTTTCAACCTTGTGGTGAAGTTTCATAGCATTTGTGCGTCCTCCATAGAGGGCCTTCCTAGGGTCTATGCGTTCTGGTTTTTTGTAACCAGACAGAAATGCACCGACCTCTGGGTTTGATAACGCCTGATTCCATTCACATTCCCAAAGCACCACAACCCTCAGACCATGCAGTGTTTCCAAAGCGTTTATTTTTTCCATGAACGCTCGATACAGCTGTCCATAGGACACTTTGCAGACAGGGTTTAAATCACCCTGTACACAACATTTCACACACCCGTGAAAGAAACAACCAGCAAATTCGTAGGCTGTTTTTGTTGCGGGATTATACCCATCCACAAAGTAGGGTCCAAAGTCTTTTTCACCCTGATTGAGGGTTTGTATGATCTCAATGTTTTCTGTATGTGCAACATATTCCAGCCATTGTATAGACACATTTGAACATGTCTTGTTCTGTTTGATGTATGCACCATCATCCGTGAGAGCCAGTGTGTCTGTGTTTTGAACACACTCATACAACTAGAAGCAAGGGATGTGAATGCAAAGGGATCGAGTTGTGTACACTCTAGAAAGGTATCACGATAGATACTACAGGCCTTGTGCAGAACAGCAACATCATTAACACAGTACCGATGAATCTCTTTTCGAAGGTCAAATGTTTCTTCACGTACTGTGTCATACCAAGTCATGAATGTCTTTTTATCCTTCTCACACATGGATTCATAACCGTAGTAGGACGGATGTGGATAGACATCTATGTCTTGTGTTGAATTTATGGGGAAAATAACCATTTTCCAAATCTTCAAAACCCAGAGCTGATGGTGTTTTAGACAGAGGCATTGGCAGGAAGCTAAATGAGTCGACCCGTCTTTGACGGTGTTTTCTATCGTACATTAGAATGACCGTGCTACCGCACATGGTGACAGCAGGTGTCAACTTCTGTTGTACAAAATATTCAAGTAATAAATATACATCAAATCGTGAACTATTGTGAGCGAGAAAAGTGAAGTTTTGGTATTTTGGACGTCTGTAATGATCCACAAATGCTGCAACACATTTCAATGAATCAGAACAAAATGTGTTTCCGTCCATATCCATTGCACACACACACTGCATTCGCCTCATGTTTACCATTGTGATAACGGGTCTCAAAATCATACATTATGTACTTACTCTGCAGATCTCTGTTTTCAAGCGGCTGTATGAAACATTCGTGAGCTGTTTCGCTCTCTAGTTTTTCTTCACAACAGTGTACACATACAATTGGGGCACACGCATGTCTTTTTTTTGTTGCGTAGGTTTTTTGACAAGTCTCACAGTATTTCACCCTGCTACATGGCACTATCCTGTGTTTTTCTTCTATCAACTTGTGTTGGGCAAAACAGTGATTATTCTTGCATAAGCACTTACAATCAGGACATTTGATAGTTTTTCCAGTGTGTGTGTGACACAATGTAAAACATACATTACACAGCTGACTGCAGTTGTGAACTAGTGGTGTGGAATATGTTTTGTAACAATACTCATGAACATATGGAGCGCCAAAAAAGGCTGTCTTTTTCTCCATCAGGTAATAGTGTTTGTTGTGTAGGTACAGCCAGATAGTGTTGGTATTTGATGTATCATGTGTTTTGAAATGTTGTATACGTTTACAACCAACACCATGATGGAAAACTACTATTTTTACATTCAAGTACTTCTCAAACGTGGTAATATCAGATAGTGAAACTTTGTGTGTGTGGTCAAAACCAACAGAACTGTGTAGGTTTATAGCATACTGTTGTTTTTCATGCTCGGAAAAAATGTGCAACACAAATCGAGAAACATAGATTTCCTACTCCTGTGTTTGGATTGTACAGATATGGCCCCTTTTTGGTTTTAATATCATCAGAAGGAAGACTCCCCAATGATAAATGTGCACCCCCGCTTCTATCCACAGCAACTGTCACAACAATTTCCACTGAGTCATCCGTCAGAGTCGTCATTGCTCTGTAAAACCTGTGAAACTCGCTCTACAAAGAAATCAGCATTGTATTCATCATTAGCTTGTAGAACAGCTTGTACATGTTGAGCAACACAACGTTCAAAACACTATTGGCAGGTGCTCCGTCCAGAGCCTGGTTGATTTCCCTGACTCTGTTGGGTACCTCCTCAAGACTGTTAAAACTGTTAATGTTTATGTCTCGAAAAATCAATATGTTGACGCAGTTCACTGGCATTAAACGGGGGGAAGTCTCTGACATGTTTGTTTGTTTGTTTGTTTATTTTAAGGATCTCCATTAGCTGATGCCTCGGCAACCAGCTAGTCTTCCTGGAGTCCAAGACAACATATA
>JAOVVB010096422.1:0-27476 GCA_028570985.1 Heterobranchus longifilis | reverse complement strand
TCAGGAGGGGGGCTTAAAGAGACAGGCACTAAAACAGAGCGTTTCAGACAGAGGGTGAATACAGGTATATTCAGACAAACAGTATGAGAAAAATGTGGGGGTTTTTTACATTAGAGCATAGTAAATTCAGGTGTTCATTACATTTATTGTAATTCTGCCTTTGTCATGAAAAAATAAATAAAGAGATCACTAGACTCACCAGCATTGTTGATCAGAAGCACATGATCTATTTCATCGACAGCTTTCTGCCTCGCCACCCTGACTGTTTCATTCACCCCGTCTCTGGTGCTCAGATCCACAGCTACGCAGTGAACCACCAGCCGCTGCTCCTCAGTGAAGCTCTGCAGCTCTTCCTTCAGCTCCTGCAGCAGAGTCCCGGAGCGAGCCACCAGCAGGAGGACAGAGCCGGGCTGCAGCGAGTGGGACACCTGGACGGACACGAGACATTCGTTTGTTTGCTTGTCTTTTTTTCTTATCTTATTTTCTTTCTACAAGTCGATCACTTACTTTGTGTGCCAGCGCCCGTCCAAATCCCTTAGAGGCTCCTGTGATGATGCAGATCCCCCGGCCCAGAGTCCTGGGGTTTGGAGAGTTAACGTCTGACATCCTGATAGATTTTCTCTGGTGGTAGAAACACTGTGATGTGATACCAGAAAACAAGAGCCCACTGTTTTTGGCATCTTGTGAGGAAGATGTGAACACTGAGCTGCTTTTATAACCCAAAATGAACAGGCATAACTAATGCATGTCATGGGTTTAAATCTGTGTGTAGTGCCGCATTGGTAAATGGAATAACTACACATTCAAAGGCTTCTGAAAAATATTTTAAAAAATACATAATTTGATTCAGAATAATGATATTGATAAAATTAACATTTGAATAATTTCTTTTAACAAAAAAAGTTGTTTGACTAGCATCATTTAAATATAAATCTAATCAAGCAATTCATAAAATGTTATTTACACATAAGAAATAATTAAAAGATTTTAAAGAACCACTTTAAATAATTATGGCACACTTTAGCCTCCATACTTTAACGAGAAACGACTGTATGTGCTAAAACACAATAAAAGAAAACAATTCCCACAAAAAATAATAATAAAATAGCAAAAGCATTGATTGGGACAATAAAAGATAACAACATAAACACACAACACACCAAGACTCAATAATACTGCAAGCCTAGTATGGTTACAGATAGAACTATGGAAAGGGTATTGCAGTTATATACTATACAATCGTGGTTTCTTCCTGTACAGAATGGCTCTGAATGATCTTGATGAACATCAAGCTTTGTTTAACTGAATAAATACTCTGTAGCTTATGTGTATTAAATGACCTAATTGATTAAAACAGCTTGTGCCTCTTGTTCAACAGGAAGAGAAAATAAGCCACATGAACTAGATACAATGCTGATACCATCAGTCCTAAGGCATCAAATATCAAATGATCCAAGCCTTGTGCCATTAAATGACTTATCTTATCACACCATTTAATGTCATTGTATTAATGATAGTCTATGATATCCAATTTGTAACTTTTCTGGCCCAAATATGACCCTTGTATGGGTTATTAAACAGCAGTGTTTCATCCTGCATTAATGCCAAACACATCCATATTGTAAAAAGTGAGATTTGCATGTTTTAAAAAATATATATTATTATAAAGCAGGTCTAGGTGCTATATAAATACTGTGAAAGTATCAAAATGCTCAGTGCACACAGCCCATTTTCAAAAACTGTGCCTTGAAATGAGCCGTCAGGACTTCTGTGAAGTTGTGATGTCACAACTATATTACATATAGTATATAGGGGGGGCTTAAAGAGACAGATGCTAAAATTGAGCATTTCAGTCAGAGGGTAAATACAGGTATAAGACACACAGTATGAGACAAATAATGTGTTTTTGAACATTAAAGCATGTAAACATGTTGTAGTAGAAACCCAAAATACAAGTATGAACCTGAAAACAAGCATAATATGAGACCTTTAAAGGAAATTACAGAAGCTGGCCGAAGATATACATACACACACACATGTGCATGCACACACGCACGCGCACATTACATTTTCTGATTCTTAAAAATAAACTAAATGTATGACAGCACACAGACACAAAATGCACAGAGTTATATATACAAAGAGCTGTGGTCCAACTTAGCTGAGCTGGGTTGTAGAAGTCATAGCACCCCATAGTGGCCAAAGGGAGACCTGAGAAACGAAGCCATGCTTACATCAGTATTGCAGCTGTGAAAGTCTCAGCACAGGCTGCCAGCAAATGCACAGCACCACTGCACCACCTCATGGACAGTCAAGCAAGTGTAACAGAAAAAGGGGCCTCCTCTTTAGATTCAATTCATTAGCATATAAAAATTACACTGGCCTAAAGATGAATGGGCAACTATACTGTAGAACAACACATTACCCTGTCCTACATAACTATTGAAAACTGTGATGGGGAGTAAGTGAATGCATCATATCAGAGGATCACGGAATCCTCAGTTACACACATAATCCTGTAACACTGATATATGTATGTAGGATTAATTTCCATGTAAGGAAATGCTTTCCAAAGTGTGTTTAAATACTCCCCTTGGATTTACTCTGCATGTGTGCTTTGGGCCTTGGATGTTCCTCTCCCATCCTGCAGGGGGCACACTGGTGCTCAGCACCACACACAAAATGAGCTCCAATACTTGCAGAATAAGAGATAGCAGGAGAGGATATAACAAACCCCAGAGATACAAATAGTTTTATGCAAATGCTGAAAGACAACACAAGAGAAGAAAGGATGACAGGGAAATCATGAAGTTACAGTCACCAACAACTGAGAGGTAAATCCAGAGGAGTTACAGTGGAGAGGAGGTGTAGTGATGAATTAGTTGTAGTTTTGCAGCATTGTTTTGTCCTCTTTTCTAGTTCTGGTGCACAAAAGAAAAGTTTTCCAAGAGGAGGAGAAACATCTAAACCAAGAGAATTCAGAAAAGCTGAGCAGATCTCCATAATAAAATGGATAAAAACATAGAGTAAAAGAAGAAGAATTTGGTAAAGTACAGAGTACATTGTGTGTCTAAGCCAATACATTATTATGGACAAAACAAAACTGGAAGTAAATATGAAGAGGAAAAGGAGACAGGAGGCCTTTAGGAAATGTAACGCAAAGATGATGAGCAGTAGCTCCACCTCAACCAACTACAACAGTAAAATCCTGCTTTTACTTTAATACATGAGTAATAATAACATAATGATATAATCTATAACAGTATAACAATCAAAGAAGTCGTTTTCACTTTTAGGCTTTTGAAGTACATTTTCTTGATTCTACTTTTTTACTGAGATAACATTTTCAATGCAGGACTTTTACTTGCAATGGTGTATTTTTATAATGTGATATTATTACTTTTACTTTAACTTACATGTAATGTAACATGTAATTTTCTGTCGCTAGGGGTCTCTCAATCCAAATAATATCAAAAGACAAAGCAATGCCATCATTGCAATCAGTTTCTCCCAGTTAGGATTCCTTAAGTGTTCAGGAGGTTTTTACCGAGAGCCGAATTATCCGCAGAGGTAATCTCTCTCCAGAACAAATGGACCAGTGATTAAAACCAGTAAAAACACTGAATAAAGCAGTTTCACATTTAAAATCTGACGCTGTTCAGCTCGTCGGCAGACGGGCTGTGAGCCAAGCTGCTGCTAAAATCCTTAATTTGGTTAAAATATATATAGCGTATCATATGTGGATGTAAATGTGGCTTAATATAAATGTAATTTATGGCAGCTTCTGGCAGACACAATGCTGACACATGCACAAAGGGGATATGACACCATTGACAGGTGACCAAATGTAACAGACCATTACTTTGAATAAAATTGCAGATTTCTCTGGGTTTGAAAATTGTTGGAAACATTTGGGATATGTCTACTGTAAGTACACAATTCAGCCACACATATAACATAGGTCTAGTCCTTTTAGACATTTTAATACGGCAATGTTACATATTATACCTTTAAGTAAAGGATCTGAATAGCGCTGAACGATTTTGGAAAAAAAATCTAATTGCAATTATTTTGACTGATATTGCAGTTGCAATATGATTTGCGATATCATTTACACATAATTATTCTAATTTTCATTGAAAAATGATGACGGTGTGATTTTTTTAATGGGGATCTGTACTTTAGTCTGTAGATATGATGTGTAGGCCAGGATATCTGCAGTACGACAATATTTAATTTAAAATGGTATTTTGAGACATATTTCACCTTTAACGGAGGCCATATTGCGATTTCGATAAAATTTTGATTAATTGTTCAGCTCTAGATCTGAATATTTCCTCCACCACTGGTGAAACTGCCATGATTTATGGGTGACCCCAAACTGAGGTGCCATCCATCCATCACTCCATCCATCCATCCATCCATCCATCCCTCCATCCATCCATCCATCCATCCATCCCTCCATCCATCACTCCATCCCTCCATCCATCACTCCATCCATCCCTCCATCCCTCCATCCATCCATCCCTCCGTCCGTCCATCCATCCCTCCATTCATCATTCCATCCCTCCATCCATCCATCCATCCATCCATCCCTCCATCCCTCCATCCATCCCTCCATCCCTCCATCCCTCCATCCCTCATCCCTCATCCATCCATCCATCCAGAGGACTGTATATGACTATAGGCTTTTCCCGAGGGAGAGCACTGGATGAATGCCAAAAGGGGGCGTTTGTATCATGCAGCCGGAGGGGCGGGGCCAGAGGTGGGTGTGTGTCTCTCAGCTGATGCGCGTATCAACCGACCGACTCCATCATCAGCATCCGACGCTGACAGCGGTCGAGGACAGCATCCCTAACATTACCGAGCCACGGTAACATCGGCAGAATAATTCAGAGCCCGGCCGACCAGGACTGACGTTGCTGTCTTGTGACAATATTATTTATTGAGGCTGCCATCTTACAAAACCACCGAGCTGCAAAATAGTGAGTAGCCTTTGATGATGGACCGCCAGGATGCTACAATCGGTAAATCAAAGCTACTGTCGTCAATGTCAATGGCGCTGTGCATTTTAATTCGGATGTATTTTTTGATTCAGCGAGGGTCGTGCGTGTGTTTCTTGTCACGGGGCCTAGCGAGTAATTGTTTGGGAGCGCAGTCGATTCAGGGCTTGATGCGGATGCTGCTAAAGCCGCCCTTGCCGCCCAGGGATGCAGAGAAAAAGGGAGAGAGGGGGAGTCGTGAGGGGAGGGGATTGAGGCAGAGCAGCAGATAGATAGGCAGTGTATTTTACTACTACTACTATTCACCCAAGTGGAAGTAAACCTCTAGTAAATGGGCTGAGAAGGGGAGGTGCACTATCTATCTATCTATCTATCTATCTAAATATATATCTATCTATCTATCTATTATCTATCTATGTATCTATCTATCTATCTCAGCCAGGGTAGTATGCTACTGTATGATTTTGGTGATGTGAATGTTCATATTGTGAGCAAGCGCTTTAATATTTAACATTGTTGATGGCACATAAACATAATAGCCTGTATACATTTATTTTTGCAAGCACACAGTCCTCCACTCAGTTGCCAGTTTATTAGGTACACCTATCTAAAACTAATGTGGTCTAATACAACAGTCCTACAATAAACACATATTCTGTTTTAGTTGTTGTCATTTTGGAGGCTGCTGCAGTTTGTGGTGATGTTGGATTGTATTGCGCTGCACTGACAGGTGTCTCTCTCAGTATTTGTGGACGTTTTTGCCTTTACTAGATAGGTCAGGAGATGGTGAATGTCTAATGAGTTGTAAATGTGCAACAAAGGTCCCAGGCCGGACTCAAATGGATGGTTGTTGCCGTTGTCAGCATCCTGAACCTCTCTAGACCACCAGGACTCCCGCTGAGAGGTGTTTCTAATATTTTGTCTACTCTCGCTGAAATAAATGGGACACTTGGCAGAATACTAGAAACACCTCTCAGTATAATGCAATACAGTTCAATTACACTGCAAACTACAACCTCTGAATATACACTCAGTGGTCAGTTTATTCGGCACACCAAGTTAAACCATAATTCAGTCTAATACAACAGCCATTCATGCAATACATCCTTTGTTGAAACTGGTATAGAGAATTCAACTTAATGGTCATTTTGTGGTGCTTTTGAATTGTATTCCATTATTCTGAGAGGTGTTTCTAATACTTTGTCCATCCCATTCATATCCATAAGGGTAGACTAGATATTAGAAACACACCTCTGTATAAGCAGTGCCAGATAAACCTGCGAGGAGCCCCTATTAACCCTCACCCTAACCCCCACACTCACATTCCCCCCAACCCATTTTGCCCAGAGCTCCAGTTTACCTACACTGTCAGTTAGCCTGTGATTATTCAATTCAACACAAATTTGCTTAAGAATATGGACCGTATAACATCATATCAACTGATAGTATAGCAAATAATAAAGGTATACAGGCCGCAATCAACAGCACCACAAACTACAGCCTCCAAAAAGGCCGTAAAGTTGAATCAATAACTCTTTAAAACTGTTTCAACAAAAAAAAAATAATGTTCATGAAGGTAGGATGCATTGCAGGACTGTTGTATTAGATTGCATTCATTTTAGCTAGGTGTACCTAATAAACTGGCAACTGAGTGTATACTCAGAGGGTGGACACATTAACAGGAATACCTGTGCGCTTCATCCTCGTGCAAACTAATACTGCATTGCAAAAAATCGTTCTTTTGAGTATTATCAGTCAATGTTGAGATGTTGAGACTGTGCTGAGGTGTTGACAAAGCTTCCAGGTGGTATCTTTGTGTTGGATTGTACTGTACTTTAATGTAAGGACTTCCAGTTATTTTGGAAAGCAATCCAATACACCACCAATGACTGCAGCTTAAAAAGTTACCATAAACTAAAATAGACCTCTTAAACAGCCCCAAAAACATAATTAACATTGTTTCATCAGCTTGATATTTCATGACTTTATCTAATTTTACAAGAATTGCTTATGGAGCTGAATTTGATTTTCATATGCTCTATATCTGTGATTAGTGATTTTTACACCACACTATCCTAAACCCAAATCCCAAATAAGGCTATTTGGATTTCTGTGAATAACTGTTCATAAGTGGTGCAACAGAGAGTTCAAACTCTCTGAAGTGTAGGCTAATTGACGCCACATATAATACACCATATATTTCTTCATGTATGACTTTTTTGCGACCAAAATGTACATAGGCTATATTTGATAATGCATGGCCCATATAACATATAAATCATTACATATTTTCTTTGCTTTATGTGACAAATGCTTTACGGTCATTTGTCACATCCATTAAATGTGCAAGCCCAGTTTGTGGCAATGGGAGGGTTACCTCTTCAATAAAAACAAAAGAATGAGATATTTAAAGGAAAAAATGGTTAATGATTATAATGATTATTTCAACACCGAGCACTGACTGCTACTTACTGTTTGTAAGTAAAGCAACATCTATCTGATACAGACTGAACGAAACATTATAACATTATAACATTATAAAACTGTGATGTATTGCAGAGCCGTTGGTTTCTATTGTATTCTATTTTATTTTATGCAGGTGTTCCTGTATTTGTGTCCACACAAAAACAACAACAAACAAATACACTCCTCCAGTTCAATGGTGCTAATGGACAAAACACAGTTTAATTTCTGTTTTGCACTGGATTAGTTACTTCTTCACCCAACATCCCTTAATGTATGCACACAAACAAAATAGTCAAAAAATTACTCACTCTTACATATACATAATAAACAGATTCCATAAACAGAAAATATTGTATCATTAAACTGGAGGAGAGGCTTTATTATTACACTTTTTACTATTTATACCCTCACTATACGCACTAACTGTCCAGACTTATCTGTCAGACCCCGTTTCATTTTTAACATGGTGGGAGGACCACGCTGCCCCTGTATGTGGGTTGGAATCTATTCTGCATTAGATATTATTGTATAACTAGTTATTATGCAATTTTAATATTGTATAACTCCTTTCGTTTTTCTGTGTTCCTCTAGTGTGTGTGCCCCCACTACCTGCATTAGGTTGTGATGACCCACACTACTTCCAAATGTATCTGTGACCCTCCCCAATCCTGACTCCTAATCTCTAATCCCTGACCTTTGACCCCCACTATGGGCAGTGTTGGCAGTGGGGTGGCAGGAGAGCAGGAGTTTGCCATGAAGTCTGTGGGTACGAGGACCACCCTGCCTAGAGCCCCTCCTCTCTCTCGCCGTTGCCCTGCCGACCGCAGCTGCAGCGCAGAGCGACTGCCCCGCCCTCCGGCGACTATATCTGACGGGACGGCTTCTAGCGATGAACGAGGGAGTGTTAGTATTGGGACTGGGACCTGTACCGGGACTGACCGGCCCACCGAAACAGCCTCCTCCACCAACACTGAATGTACCATGACGGCCCCGTCCAACAACAACCAGTTGGAGTGTGGCAATGGAGCGGGCAGGCGGGAGAGGGAGTGGGAGAGGGAGAGGGAGAGGCAGCGCGAGAGGGGGAGAGACAGGGACCGGGACCGAGACTGGGACAGAGAGAGGTTAGAGAGGGAGCGAGAGAGGGAGAGAAACCGGGAGAGGGAGCGAGAACGAGTGGAGAGGGAGAGGCTGGAGCGAGAGAGGGAGCGGGAGAGGGAGAGAGCCAGAGAGAGGGAGAGGGAGAGAATTGAGAGGGAGAAGATAGAAAGGGAGAGGGAGCGAGAGAGGGAAAGGGAGAGGGAGAGGGAAAGAGAGAGGCTGGAGAACGAGAGGTTGGAAAGAGAGAGAGAGAGGGAAATGCAGGCTGCAGGTTTAGATGTTTGTGGGAACATTGTGGGACGAGGAGGAAATGAGAAGAACAGCGTTGGCATGAGCCAACACCAGCACAGAGAGATGGCAGCCGCCAGAGGTGACAGTGAGAACAATCCAGGCAGCCATAACCCTCCCAACCACAACCCGCCCAAGATCCTGCCAGTGTCGGGAAAACTGGAGCAGGTACTTCAAGATTTAGAACAGTGGTTCCCAACCTGGGGGTCAGCACCCTCAAAGGTGGTTGTAAAATTAACCGACGGGGTCACAAAAACTAGATTCTGCCACACAAAATTATGTTTATTTTTCCGACTTTTATCTAATCTTTCAGGCCTTTCAAAACTATTGAAATGAAACAATCTGAGAAAGTTAAATCACTCTTCAGTTGAACTGCTCACAGCTCGGAGATATGCAGCCAGTGACGAGGGTCACAAGTAAAAAAGTTTTGGACACCACTGATTTAGAAGTCCACAGTGGAAAATATATTACTCACATGCATGTTGGAAGAGTTGCTATAATGACTCCTCCTCTCCAAGTGATCTCTTCCTACTGCAAATCAAATTTTGCACTTGTTCTGTGCAAAATGTCAGCCAAAGCGATTGTGAGGCTTCAGCAGTAGCAGCAGAGTTAGACAAATCAAATGGGCACCTTCCTGAGTCTTTTTAGCAAGCTATAAAATGTAGAACCGGGTCTGTCCCACCTGTTAAAAATTAATAAATCGCCTACTGATTATCCCTCCACAGTTCATAAAAGAAACAGTGTCCAAACATACTGAAAAGACAAAAACTTTGCATGCAAAAATCCATTCTGAAGATCAGCCACTGCTGAGTTAACAGTCTGAATTAGCTGAATCATGTTGGTTTTGTCTTTTGGATAAAATTCCCTCCTTTTCCTGAAGTGTTTCATTGCTGAGCTGTGGTGGAGGGCTAGTAACACAAAGAGGGAAGTTTTACTGAAAAGACTATAACTTTGGCCACTTTATTTGGTTACCTAAGACCGCTGACGCAGAACGGGAACTGTGTCCCAAATCTCTCCCAAATCATTGGTGTCACATATATATATTTATATGAGGAATGATTATAGTCACCAAATGCACTAAGATAGACTTGGGAAAAAAATGGAAAACCCTCCCTTTAAAACATGATTTATGCCATCTGGCATAAACCTGTTTGTAAGGATTAAAGTGCCTCAGAAAATAAAGCAAATGCATCTCAAGCAGTTCCAAATGTATCAGAATATGTATGATGCATGTCCCATGTTGTGTTATTATGCTTAAAACATCACAATGCTAAATGTTATCATTGAAGCTTTCACTACAGTGGACTTTCTCTTGTCTCTTATTTCTCTTACTGTCTTCTGTCCTCCGTGTCTCTCGCAGGCGATGCAGAACAACTCAGGCCTTGTCCGTCCCTCTGCCTTCAAGCCGGTGGTTCCCAAGAGCTTCCACTCCATGCAGAACCTGGTGGGCCAGGCAGGAGGGGCGGGGAGCGAGGGCAAGACTGAGGCAAGGAGTGAAGGGTTCAGTGAGAGCAGAGGAGGCAGGAGAGGCAGGGACGGAGCAGGAGGAGAATCAGGAGAGGTCCCAGAGGCCCTGCTCCTGGACCAGGACAGCCCAGTGAGGGTCAGCAGAACTGAGGGCGGGGGAAGTGGTAATGAAGTGGTTCAGGGAGGGATGTCTGACTCAGGGAGGAACTCCCTGACCAGCCTGCCCACCTATACGGGCTCGGGGTCCGGTTGCGGACCCCCAGCAGTCCTGGGGCCTCTCAGTGCTTCCACCAGCCACATCAACAGGTTGGGCATGGTCGGGGCCGCTGCAGGCCTCGACAAGCTGGAAAAGCCTGGATATCAGGTAAGGTCGTCGTCCGTACTCGCTCAGTCTGCTGCTCGCTGCACCGTGCTGTTGTCATCTTTAATGTGTGCCGATGTGCTTCTCTCCTCCAGAACGGGCTCAGCGCCTCAGACAGTGGCCGGTCCTCCTCGGGAAAGAGCTCCTCGTCCTATCAGAGGCTGAGCCACCTGAGTGATGCCCCAGCACCTCTACGCCCCTCCCCCTCCTCCGATGACATCATCCAGGACCTCGAGGATCGCTTGTGGGAGAAAGAGCAAGAGGTCAGAGGCCACTCACAAATGTCTGATGTGCCGTTGTTTTGCACATAGTGAGCACTTCATTAAAAACAAGGAGGAGATTTGTCAGCATTTCAAAGGTTTAGTTCTGATCTTGAGTAGTTTTGGTGCATTCATGTGCTCGTCGGACGGTTCCATTTCCCGAGTTGGGAAGACGTTTTTCTGACTTTGGTGTGTTCATGAGCTTTCAGTCGTAATGTGGACACAAAATGGACAATTCAGATGATTTTCCTGCTCAGAGCTTGAATTTCTAAATTAATGATTTTGTCCTAGACTTGTTGCTGCACTGGTACATTAAATACTGATTTATCTGACTTGTTATCAGGGTTAATGCTAATAAATACGTTTTCTAACTAATCTAGGTCACTCTATGTGGACAGAAACGGTTACAACCTAATACCATATTACAAATTACATGTGAGCAAAAAATGTATATGCAATATGTGAATTAATAAAAACGTTCTGACCTTCAACTCAACATTTACTTTCATCTGTCATATTTCTGCGTACTATGATGTCAGAATGTCACATCATGTACCAACATTTTTGAAGACTTTCCGAGTTGTTCAGACTTGAGTGAATTTTCCCAGTCCGGAACTCATTTTTGCGATTATTCCGACAACCACATGAATGCAGCATTTATTTGACAGTCCCACATTTTGTTGGATTTCTTCTACTTTTACTAACTGGCTGTTTTGTGGCCGGATGACTTTTCTTTTCTACCAGGTGCAGCATATGCGCAGAAACCTGGACCAAAGTGAGGCAGCAATCATTCAGGTGTTTGAGGAGAAGCAGCGTGTCTGGGAGCGGCAGATGGACGAGCTGAGACAGAACTACGCCTCGCGCCTGCAGCAGGTGACCTCACTACATATTTTGATCCTCAGAATGTCACTGCACTTTATTATTTCTTTACCTGCATCTTGAGTCCAAATGGAATAAGTGCGGATTAAAGCATGTGGTCAAAATCTGATACAATGATACTATTTCTGGGGGTACACACTGCTAGTCTGACTGACCAGGTGAGCAGTGCCTGGATAAAACCTTACTTCCTTTCCTTTCTCAAAGTCCCTTCGCTCGCTTGTTTTTGTCACATCTAGTTGTTTTATGTATCTTTGGTAGAGCTGCAACGATTAGTTGATTAATCGATTAGTCGATCGACAGAAAATTAATTGGCAACTACTTTGATAATCGGATAATTAGTCATTTTTTTTCAGCAAAAAATCCAAACATTCATACTTCTTAAATATGATAATTTGATGCTTCTCTTTGTCATACATGATAATAAACTGAATAGCTTTGGATTTTTGTACAACACTTAATGGCTTTAAGTACCAGAAGATGTCATTGCATTGATCTGTGCATAATATATGTTTCACATATACTGATGGATACCGTTAAAACTTACACTGTATATGCACATTGTGTCTGCAGGTTACCCGTCGTGCTCAGCGCTCCCAGACTGCCCTGCAGGCGCAGATAGGCCGTCTGTCCCAGGACAAGAGGAGGCTCCAGGAGGAGATGGCGGCTCTGTTGGCCCAGAGAGAGGAGCTGGAGAGAAAGTGTCTGGATTACAGGAAGGAGCAGGCTGACATCTTGCCTCGTCTGGAGGAGACAAAGTGGGAGGTGAGATATGAGTATATGACTAGTTCAGTAAAATGTTATCAGGGTTACATCATGGTAGACTGAGCAGTGGAGCACTGAGTATATAAGTGTGTGTGTGAAGCTGCCTCTGTCTGTATGTATGTGTGTACAAGCAACCCACTCTACAATGAGATACGGAGTATATTTACCACAAATGCTTAATACTACAGCGGAAATCACTTACAGTGATCACGGTTACAGAGATCAACCGCTCATATGAATCAAAAAGCTTGGGACAGAAGAATCATTCCTACAATTTGCTTAACATAAATAAAGTAGTCCACTCACAGTGTTCATTTTTGGTATTTTCATACACGACAACATATGGGGGACAATTTCAATTTTACTCTTTACTCTGGTGATAAGGTTGTTTTTTTTGTTTTTTTTACTAAGATCAGAATATTTTATGAATACGTTTGTTTTCAAACTCTGCTACCAGTTCTGCATTGATAACCTACAGTTTCTTTTCAGGCCTGTTAGAAAATGTAGAAATGCACAGAAATGTAAACAGCACAATACTGTTTTAGGCTATAGCCTAATTATAATTTGAACTACAGTCGGCTATATTTTATATACAGTGCTGTATTATAGTGTATTTGAATTATACACAGTACAGTAATTTAATTTGTACAGTAATATGAAAAGCGTTTGAAACAGCTGTAGTGTATTTTGAAACGGTGAATAAAATTCGGTAAACATAATATCTCCTCAGACACTCACTCGTTGTTTGTGTGTCAGGTGTGTCAGAAGGCCGGAGAGATCTCCCTGCTGAAGCAGCAGCTGAGGGAGAGTCAGGCTGAAGTGACGCAGCGAGCCGGAGAGATGGTGGCCCTGAGGGGCCAGCTGAAGGAGCTCAACGCCCAGCTGAGGGAGCGGGAGGAGACCATGCTCGGCCTGAAGGACTCCTACAGCAACAAGAGTCTGGAGCTGGAGAAGTGTGAGGGAGAGCTGAGGAGGACTCTGTCAGAGGTGGGTTTTCAATTACATGTTAGTTAATACTCAGTGGGCTTTAGCACTGAGGATTATACTTTTTTTTTTTAAAACACAAAGAGATGAATAATTTGCAGAAGTTAACAATCCATTAAAAATGTCGCCAAACATAATAAAAATAATTTACTGTTAGTCCTGTTCTTGGTCAGATTTCTGAAGGTTCAGGTTACTTTATTTGTACCAGGAGGTAGATTTGGTTTGCAGTTGAGAAATACAAGACATCCATTGACATTGAGTTGGCATTATAGTCAAAACATAGGGCTTCCTGATATCCCATCATTCAGTATACAGAGCACATAAAATCACCAAAGTGAAATCATCAAAGAGTGTCTGATCTGACTGTACGATTGAAGATGTGATGTAATTTGTGTATAGGAGTTTATAAGTAAGATCTTTTCCCAATTGTATGTGCATAGATTGTGTAAAAACAAGCCCTGTTTCTCTACAGAAAACTAGGATTCACCCCAGCTTGGTAAATATATATAAGTAGGTAAATTTGTCAGCATGGATATTTGAGAGACTGTTAGTCTTATCATTATTTCATAATTAGGAGCATCAAGGGCACTGTCAAGGATTGTAATTTTTTTTTCTTTTTGGCTTTGGGCAACATATATTTACATATATGTGCTTTTATCACCAGTCAGTCAAATGTGGTGCCTTTTCTAATAATGTAAAATAAGAATAAAATAATATTTAAGTCCAATAGTTTGTCACAGTATCTGGTTGAAAAATCTGATCTATGTCATCAGAGTAGAATTGTATATTAGCAGTATTTATGGATAAGACATCATTCTCACTATATTGTGACCAGACTCTCCCTCAGCTATGTTTAAAAACGATGGTCATATATTGTAAAAATACATGAAACTTAGCACAAGCTGTAGGATGAAAGGCTCACATTGTTCCAGGCCTATGATGAAAATCTGTTGTTGCAGCGAATGGTCGACTTTTTCAACGGCTTTAGAGGGGTCTGCGAAAAGAGCAACACAATGTTGATTACAAAATATAGTTTACCACAAGTGAGATTGCAGGATTGGGATGCTTCCCACTAAATCTAGATTGTTGAGTGTTTAAATCCTCAAAATCCTTCGGAGGGATTCCAATTACTTGGCGAGGAGACGAGGACAAATTGGGGATTGGGCAGCATTATATATTACAGCTGCAGCATTTTTTTTCCCTTTGTGCTGTATGAGCTCATAAGCAGCTCACACATGTATAATATGTATATATGATGTGTCTTCTATTACTAAAGAGGCAGTAGATTTAAGAGCAATATAAATCTCTTTTTTAAGTAAAATGTATGCATTTATCACTACATCTTATCTAGGGCAACTTACAATTCCTCATTCTTCAAGCATCGACAGAAAATGTATCCATGTGATTCAGTGTGCCATGAAAACACTTTGCAACATCAATCAAAAACATTATGGACTTAAGTTCATAAGCAAGTTCAAGTATAATATTTTAATATAAAATGATGTCAGACAACAGCTTTATTATGCTAATTGCCTGGGCTAAGATGATTGCTCCCCCACTATCCATCAAGGCTACTACTCTGTCTGTACTATACACCTATATAAACTTGATTCAACAAATGACAGTACAATCATCTGTCACTGCTGCTATCAGCTGTACAATCACATTTTGAGTGTGCCTATGTGAAGCATATGTGCATACATGTGCATGCTTGCATTCATGCATGTATGTACAATGAACACAGCTGGATGTGTAATTGTTTTAATGGCTGTGTTAATGTTTTTACACATTATCCGTATTTATGTATATATATGCACACTATTTATGCTTATTATGTTTTTATGTCCTGTTTTGTTCTTTTATTCTATTTTAATGATTGAGTGTGATTAATGATTGATTTGACTTCACACATTGACAATCAAATACCACATTAAAAACTAAATGATATTTTCCTGTGATCTATATTTTCCTTTCTCCAGGTGTCCATCCTGAGAGAGAAGCTGGGTGTATTTGAGGCAGAGGTGCTTAGTTTAAAGCGGGCTCTGAGTGAAGTGAGCAGAGGAGCAGAAGTTGTTGTGAGCCCCAACTTAGCTGCTGCAGGACTGTTGCCACCCTGGGGAATTGTCCACTGCACACGTAACCCCACTGAGAACTCGCTCACCCCCACATCTGACACCCTGCTGAGTCTTCAGAGTGATGAAGCCAAAGCCCAGAGGCAGGAAGCTCAGAGACAGGAGAGGCAGCAACGCGAAGAAGCTCAATGGCGTGACGTGCAGCAGCGGCAAGATGCCCACATGCAGCAGGACATCCGAATGCGTCAGGACGCCCAAATCCGACCGGAGGCCCAACTCCGCCAGGAGGCCCAGCTTCGTCAGGAGGCTCATCTCCGCCATGAAGCCCAACTACGCCAAGAAGCACAGCTGCGCCAAGAGGCCCATCTCCGTCAGGAGGCCCAGCTCTGCCACGAGGCCCAAATGCGCCAAGAGGCCCAGCTACGTCACGAGGCCCAACTCTGCCAGGAGGCGCAACTGCGTCAAGACGGCCACCAGCCACAGCGAGGCCAGGAGGGCCACTGGGACGAGGCAGGGGAGCTGCGCAGGCAACTAGAGCAGCTGCAGGCCGCATTGCGCCTGGAGCGGCAGCAACGGGAACGTCAGGCCCTCAACTTCGACCAGGAGCGACACACCTGGCAGGACGAGAAGGAACGGGTTTTGAAATATCAGGCACAGTTGCAGCTAAGCTATGTGGAAACACTGCAGAAGAACCAAGCTTTGGAAAAACGGATGAGCCAGTTGGGAGCCAAACCAAACACAACGTCCACCACCACCACTATTACCACTACCACCACCACCTCCCCCACCTCTTCCAATTCTCCACCTCCACCACCAGCCCTCTCACCTCTGTCTCCTCAGCCCCCGCCCTCTCTCCCTGGCCCCATCGCCCTCACCATCTCTCCACCTTGTGAAGACCAGAAGGGCCCTCCTTCGCTCCACCAGCTTGCCAATCCCTGGGCAGGACCCTCGCGCTTGGAGAGGATAGAGTCCACTGAGATATAGAGACCGCTCCATGACAAAGTATCCGCTCACAGTGACGAGGCCTCTCACACAAAACCACTTCAGCATACAGTGGAAAAACATTTCAGTCTACAATAGAATAAATCAGTACAATCTGACATACTTTTCAAAGCAACTATAGACACTAAACAGCAACAACAGCGACTGCAGAATCCAGCATTATCAGTAACAAGCATCTGAACATGAAGTTGAACTTTATTCACTCTATCAATTATTTTTCAACCTCCTAAGCAGCCTTTCTCTCACTAGTTGCACACTACGACATCCTACCTAATCAGTGTTCATGAGAAGTGTGCCACACTGATGGATGGCAGAAAAGCAAAATGTTAAATGACAATGTTTAGATGACAGCACTAATACGGGGGTCATTTAATGCCCATGCTAGAAAAGGACCAAGACAATCAGGGATATTGTCAGAAATTATCAACAAGAATATTATGCGGTATTTATTCATTGTAAGTCTGTGTCACTGGTAATGTAAAAGTAGAAATAGTGGTCAGAGTGTGTGATGTTAACTTGCATTTTTGGCCAGAGAGCGCCTTACTCCATTCTTTCCAGTATGTACACGAGAATAACTGGGACTCGATGAAAAAACAGGAGTGTGATTATCATTTTCAGTGCTTTAATTATAATATCAGCAAACCAGTCACACAACATTATTACACATGGCTGGACTATTTCATTTAAATCCCAGCTGATATCGACTTTACACAGACTGATTCAGTTTTCAAGTCATTTCATGCACAGGGTCCAACATGCACGACCCATTTAAACAGATCACTAAGACCAACAGAGTTTATATTTTCTACAAATTGAATGAAATAGATATGTTTAGCAGATAATCATCCCCAACTGAATATAGAATATGTTTTAAGATGTGGGAGAACCTGGTTCGCCTTCACTGCAGATCGTCTGCGGTGACTAAAAGCAAACACTAGAGGTCATTAGAGAGCTTTTTTTCACAGCGCTCCCAACTCAAATTTCTTCTCATTGAACTGCACGCAGAATGTGAACAGAAGCACACAATTTGAATTTGGTTATTATGATAATTGTGTGTTGTTCACTTTGTGCATTTACAGCCAAGAAATCTGAGAAATCAGTCAGTATTCCCAAAGTAAAAAAAAAACAAAACAAACATTTATAGAATGTATGATATATTAGAAAGAAATACTTATAATAGTTATAGATTGTAAATGCGTGCGTGCGTGCGTGCGTGCGTGCGTGCGTGCGTGCGTGCGTGCGTGCGTGCGTGCGTGCGTGCGTGCGTGCGTGGGAGAGCGAGTGTGTGCGTGTGTGTATACATATGAAAAGCTTCAGCTGAAGAGATTGAGGATAGAGGGACTAGTGGCAATACAGCAAGTGAAGATATATTAAGAGTAAAGGGATTTTGGGGGGGGGCTTTAAGTACAGTAAAATGTACATCAAAGCTTGATACAAGGGCAGTGAGACTGAAAATTCAAACTGAGGGAGCCTGTATATCCTGGAAAACGACTTTCTTCTGTATCGTTCATTTAGACAAAGCAGGGGAAAAGGAAGTTAAAAAAAAAATCTGAAAAATGGAAAGTCTGCCTCTTTAAAGGGAGCATTCAGGCTAACTGCACTATGTAGTGTCCTACACACAAGTTATGATGTACAGTAGACTCAGATGTGAATATCATGGCTTTTATATGTGTTGTTTATGCCAGCATACAAAGATGTTGCTCAAGAATATTAACTTATCTCTAAGGTATTACATAGTATTATCATCTTTATTACTGTTATCATATTATGGTGAACTGACAGAGAAAATATGTGCCATTTGAGCTTTCCTTTATGTGTTTTTTTAACTGTGTAGATAGCCTATTGGCCGACCATAATGGTGCAATCATAGCAACCCTGTCCAAAAATGATGTTCCTTTTGATGTAGGTGATAAATGTAGTTACAGTATTGCATTGTTTAGAGAACAAAATGCTACAGATTTTATACATGTTTCAAATTTATTGTTTGCATTTATGTTACTAGTACTGTTCTGGCTTGATTAAAACCACCCCTTTGTTAAAATTCAGCAGAACTAATAAAGATATGTGAATAATTCAGCATTTTTTTGTCATTGAGTAAATCATTTGTCCTGTTAAGACTCAACTGGAGCTTAAGATTTGATTCTGGCACTTCACTTTGAAAAATTGTCCAGTCAGTATTTGTCCTCCAAATATTGGAATACTTTGTTATAGGCACATATCTTTTATACAGAGTGGTTCCCAATGGGGCGTAGGACCCCTTAAGGAATAAATCTCACAGGGTCATGACGAGATGATTAACAAGATGAAAGAAGAAGAAAAAACATATTTCCACTCCATAAAGTTAGGTGTATCTTTTCAAACGTTTATCTAATCACATTTTCTTGTTAATTAGCCTACTGCAATTTTACTCAAAACAAAGCACTGTAAACTTTGGTTAACCTGGCCAGTGGTGGAGGAGGTATTCAGATCATGTACTTAAAAGTAGCAATACCACACTGTAGAAATACTCCATTACAAGTAAAAGTCATGCATAGAAATTCTTAAAAGTACATACGTATTATCAGCAAAATAAGTACCAAAGGTAAATAATGCAGAAATAATTAGTACATTATGTTATTTAATTATTAGCACTGTAGCATTTGTAGCAATGCATCTTATTTTACAGGCTGGTTATATGATCTGTATGTAAAATCTTAAAGGAAAGAACTATATATAGCTGTCACATAAATGTAGTGGAGTGAAAAGTACAATATTTCCCTCTGAAATGTGGAAGTATAAAGTAACATAAAATATGCTCAAGTAAAAGTACCTCAAAACGGTACTTACTATATGTGCAGTAAATGTACGTTCTACCACTGTACCTGGCTGTATAAAATCCTTATGCAACCTGTGAGGAGGGGCTGCAAGTAGACAAAGCATTGTTTTATGGTATCACAAACCAAAATGGGTGGGAAACACTGTTGACTAAATGCATTCAGTAGAATGAAGAAGGGCACAGAAATTATTTAAGGAAAGGTGTAATAGTAAGTAAACTGTCATCAAACCAAAGACGCTTGGGGTCTTTTCTAGTAACAGCATGGATCCAACTAAGGTGTCCTTGACATGTTACAAGCTGCAGGGCTGCATCTTGTAAAGAGAATTGACCCTGTTGACCTTCATGTGGAGGAGATATGTCTCTGAAAAGACAGACAAAACACATTTGTAGATGTCTAGAGATGGTCGGAAAGTTATAAATTGTTAAAAGGGCTGTGTTGAGGTAAGGAACACATAAATGTCAGCGGACAAGCAATTCAATTAAGCATATCCGTACTTAATTATTCCACACCTGTTGCATCCCTTGACGCATTTCGCAATTACCAATTTGAGTCATGTCCCTTCTCGGCTTCCCTAGTTGTGCCGGCTAAGCTAGCTAATGGCTAGTAGTTGTTAGCTAACAAGTTGCCGTCTAAAGTTGGTCAGAGGAAGAAAATAAAGAGTCGAAACAGGCAAGTTTGTCAACGACCAAGCAATGTAAGCGTTGTGTGCTTCAGTTTACTAAGCTAATGTTAACATTGTCAGTATGTCAGTATTAGCAGTGTTAGCCAGCATCATATTGCTTAGCTAGCTACGTATCCACTATATTTGTATTCACATACTAACGTTAGCTATGAACGATGCTACACGTTAGCTTTGGTAAGAATACACAATACAAAAGTTCATGTTTTTACCGATAAAACAGGTGTTACGCCCAGAGCCTCCAAACAGATATTTCCGGTTTTATTTTTATTTTCCTAAATCATGCTTTTTAAATGTCCAATCCAGGGAATATCAATCAATCAGATGTTTGGTTGTTTTGAAGATATTTCTAAATATTTTTTATGAATCATGGTTTTTGAATGTGCACTCAAGGGAATGTCAGTCAAACTGGTGTTGGTTTATTCATTTTAAGAATGGCTTTTATCTGTTTTTGCAAATGCATAAGCATTCAATTCTCACATTTGAAAACATCGAGCTATTGACTGCATTAGATACAGGCAACTTAAAAAATGAGTGAAAAGATGAATCTATTAGGCCTATCAAAATAGTTGTTGGTTAATTTTCTTTCAATCAACTAAACAATTAATCCCTTAAACTCTTATTTTTATGATTATTTGATTAATCGTTTAGTCCAGAATATGTCAGATTATAGGTCTAGTTTTTTTTTAAAAATCATCACAATTTCTCCGAGCATTTTGTTGTCCAATCAACAGCCCAAAACCCAAAGATAATCAATCTACAGTGATATAAAACAGTGAAACACAGCAAATCCTCACATGTGAAAGGATCTCTCTTTGATAAATGACTTGATTGGTTCATCGTTTATCTGAACTGTTGTTCATTTTATTTATAGTTGCTTAACTGATCAATTAATCATCTTATCATTTCAGCACTAATATTAGTGGTAGCCACAGATAATTTATTTTCTGCGTTGAATTCCCATGAATTTGCACATTTTATTCAATTGTAACTAAGTGACCAGATGGCAAACGCAAGCGTAAGTCACTATCTTCCTTTTTTATTGCTTAACACAGTATGAGCTTTACCTCGTTGAATTCGCTGTTGAAGTCAGGTTAGTCAGTCTGTATAGGTTGTTTTGTAATATGGTCAAAGGTCTTGTGAACTAAAAGGTGCAAACAAAAAAAGTGTGATTACCTTCTAATATTGCGGTGTACCAATCTGAGTCAGCGTTGAATTGTTGTTTTCACTGAATGCCTCATTTTGCCTTGACCTGACTGTAAGTGACGCAAGGGAATATGTATAGTTCTAAAAACAATTTGCGTCTTCGCAGGTTGGAGAATAATGGTCGTGAATCTCTGTCTTCCACCCTTCACAACGGTTCATTGCAACAAGGTGTGACACATTTCATTGACCTATCACACTCAATGGAACATGTACAATACATGTACAACACATGTTCCATTGTGCTTTCCTTTTTTTGTACTAGAAAACCGCACTCCCAGGTGACATGTAACTAGTGTTAGCAACAATTAATTAGAACACAAAACAAGCTGTAGGACACAGAGAAGGGCTCAACTCCTAACTACCCTGTTCACCCTGCTTATGTATGTATGTATGTATGTAGCTTTTTTCTTCTTTCTTCTTATTATATCATATTATTATTATTATTATTATTATTATTATAGAGCTGTTATTATTATTATAGAGCTACTCATAGTTTTTTTTTTTTTTTTTTTTTAATTCTTATTTTATTATTCTTATCTTTACGTTTTTATACAGCGTGTGTGTTATTTAAACCATACAGTAAAGTGCCCCCCCCCTCTACACTCGAGCATTGTCTTATGAGAGCTCCCTCTACCATATTTCCATTTGAAAGAGATAAAGAATAGGTCCAATATGGGTTGAGAGGAACAGGAAGAACTAACGTAGATGGACATGAAATTGCAAAAGATGGAGGTGGAGGACATAGATGTGAAAATAAAGAAGCAGAAGGACAAAATGGTGCGTGGGAGACTGAATCACAACTGACCTTGTTATGTTCTTTTTATTGGTACTTTGTAATCTGATCATGACTGTATTTTCTCCACACTTGGGATGAAAGACGTTCTTTCACTGCTTCAATTATATATATTTTTTTTACTTTGGTCCTACCTCATCTTTTCGCCATCGTCTTTTATATTGTCACCTTTCCTTCCATGTGATGCTTTACAGTTTTCAGTTTGATATAATGTAGGCAATATTGTTTAGTCCCTCCTTTTTGTAGTAGAAGTATTAACAACATGACTAAAATTAACACTTTGTAGTAAACCAATTTAATTGGACAGACACGAGGGTTGCCATGTATTAATCCATAAAAATCAAATGTATTTTTCAACTGCAGCTGTGTGCCGATGGCTATGATGTCACAAACCTTGTGTCAGCCGACCCTGCTCTCCGGAGGCGGGGCTTCAAGTTGGAGTACTTCCTACGTCCACCTGTACAGGTAAGATGACGCTGTCGTACTTGGGTAGAGGTTTACTTTCTTGCTGAGAGTTATGTTCCTGATTATCGTTTTTCACAGAGGTGGCTACACTCTCATATTGTCTGGAGAAAAGAAAATCACCTTTTGTTCAAGTTACAAGCCTAAGGCATGAGCACTCTTTTAATAGCTCTTTTAATTCTAACAACACCCAAACTATATTTTTTTAAAAAGTGGGTAGGATCTGTAGAAACACTAATAATACATTAATCTCTATTATTATAGCACTGAAAATTGTGAAAAATGGCAATCAGTGTTTCCCAAAGCCCAATAGGACATCCTCAAATGTCTTGTTTTGTCCACAACTCAAAGATATTCAGTTTACTGCCATAGAGGAGTAAAGAAATCAGAAAATATTCACATTTAAGCTTGAATTTTTTAAAATTCAAACCTATTAATCGGTTATCAAAATAGTTGGCGATCAATTTAATAGTTGACAACTAATCAATTAATTTTTGCAGCTCTATATTATTAGAGTGATATCCATGTATTTCTTTTATTCCTCTCAGGTGACGTTGAAGTTTGGCTTCCAGGTGGAGCTGTGCAGGGTGGATGTGGAGCTGTGGCCCTGGGGTATGGACCGAGGACAGGTCTGCAAGAAACTGGAGATCAGCACCAGCTCTGATCCGCTGCCCTCCCAGAACTTTGGCCAAGGCCACAAACGGGTTCCACAGCAAATTCAGGTAAAGGAGCAGAAACGGAGCAGAGAAAAACAACAGGAGCATGACGGTAAATCTCGCCAGAGTAATGGCAACCAGTGGAGACTTCAGGCCCAACAGTGGGGTGAGGAAGCTCTCGATGAGCCTCAACAAAGAGGCCATGCGTTTAAGTGTCCATCAAACACTGAATCCAGTAATCCTGAACCAGAGTTTAAACTGGTAGGACGTTGCGAACTTAGGGAGGAAATCAAAGTCTGTTTCAAACGTTCAAATTTCAGTCCCCGACCTCCGTTCCCCTCCACACCGCCTCCACAACCTGCGAACTGTCGGCAAGAGGAGCTGTGGAGTCGGGGTCTGCTCTCATTAGGCGCTGTGACACAACTTCGCGTTACTCTGCCGTACGGCGGTGCAGCATCTGCTCTGGGGCTCAAGGCTTTAGTCGTGTGGGGACAACCTGCTCGCTGCTGCCCTGCAGAAGAAGTGGAGAGGATTAAAAAACTCCATGAGGCCAGCGAAAGACGGCTGCAAAGTCCTGCATTTTTTGCCCCTTCTGTCACCCAGACAAAACCACCACTGCAAGCAGCTACACCTCCAAGGTATGTGTCTCTGAAGCATGATTCTTTAAAGAAATACATTTCAGTTTAAAGGTCCCATATTATGTTCATTTTCAGGTTCATATTTGTATTTTGTGTTTTTAATAGAACATGTTTACATGCATTAATGTTAAAAATTAAAAATGTCATTATTTTTCTCATACTGAATTTACCTGCATTCACCCTCTGTCTGACACGCTCAGTTTAACACCTGTCTCTTTAAGCCCCCCTCCCAAAAAAGCACAGTCTTCTCTGATTGGTCAGCATTTCCAGGTCTTCCGCATCTGCACACTCATTGTGTTTCTGCACCGTCATTGCAGCTGGGTATTTACTGTAATGGCACTGTAGCAGCGCTTTATACCTATATAGAGTATAGTTGTGACATCACAACCGTACGGAAGTCCTGGTGGCTTGTTTGAAGGCACAGTTTCTGGATAGGGGCTGTGTGCATTTTTCTGTGGATTGAGCATTTTGATACTTTCACAGTATTTATACAGCACCTCGACTTTTTACAATATGGGACCTTTAATCTGCTTCTTCTTGTAGATAAAATAGAGCTCATATTAATAAAGGATATATAGTGTTATAATTATCTGTTGGCTTTTTTGTCTGACTCCAGCAATCTTTCCATCCCAGAAGAGTTCCTCGACCCGATAACCCAGGAGGTAATGATGCTGCCCATGCTGCTGCCCAGCGGTGTGTCGGTGGACAACACCACACTGGAGGAGCACCAGAAGAGGGAAGCCACTTGGGGTCGACCACCGAACGACCCCTTCACTGGCGTCCCGTTTACTTCCACCTCTCAGCCGCTTCCTAACCCCCAACTGAAAAGCCGCATTGACCACTTCCTCCTGCAGAAAGGGATGATGAGGAGGGACGGGATGTTGGGGAGACAACGGGAGGGAGAGAATCCACAGGCCTCAAGACTTGTAGCCTCCAAGGTAGATGGACAGTCCCAGTACTCTCCGTGTCTCAGTGAAAGCTCAACAAACAACACTGCTATTGAATGTAATGCTGGCACCAGAAACACAAACGGGACTACACAAAGAGAAGACACTGGATTACAACTTTCATCAGATAAAGGGAATTACATATTTAACTCCCAGCCTCTTACTACAGAGAGTAAACCAGAGAGAAGAAAGAAACGAGATCTAAGTGGAATTTCCAAAGAATCAAGCGCTGAGAAGGAACTACTACATCAAACAAAAAGACCAAGAAATGATACGGTTTCAGGTGAGTGTAACATGTTCTGTAAGAATAAGATCCGAAAACTTTAGGAAACATTTTTTCCTGCTGACTTGTCTGTTGTGTCAATATTTTCAACTTCTCCAAACTTCTTCAGTCCCCAGTTGCAGCTCTCATGAGCAGCGTTTGTCTGCCAGTCTGGATGAGGCCCTCTTCTCCGCCTTGCAGGGCCGACCCTCCTTCACTTCAAACTTGTCCCAGCAGAGACGGGTCGGTCCTGACTCTGAACCACCGAACACCTCACAGCACTCTCAGGCTGCAGGCCCTTCAATCATGCCACCAGGTAAGATTTAGAAAACTTTATTTTATTGTATTTATCCTTTATTTAGCTAGGAAGGTCCCATTGAGATACAAAATCTCTTCTTCCAGGGAGTCTGGGTCAAAACAGAAGCATAAGCAGTTTCACATAAAAACATCTCTGTAAATGTAAAAGGTGGTTTTAAAAAGGTTTTGTAAAAGGTGGTAACTATAGTCATTTTAGTTCTGTGGCAGTGACATCAATGCATTCAAATGATGACTTAGCAAAAAGGAAGTTAAAAACTTTGATAATTAATATTCTCAAATTACTTCTGCAGCATAATCCAATATTATACTGCTCATCATATGCTCAGTACATTCCAGGCGCTCATATTTTCACCAACTACGGCTAAAATCACTGTCTTAATTTCAGACCGCACGCACAACCCTTAGCCCTGCAAAAACACAGCGCTCTCATTTATACTGTATGTACAAGGCAACTCCAGGTTATGCAGCAGGGGTGCCAATGCAGAGGGCTCTGGCAACAAAACAAAAAAAAACACCTGGTCAATCAGCAAAAACATTGAACTAGGCTCAATTTCATCATCATCAGCAAGGCGCTGCAGTGGCCAATCAAATGTGCAGAATGCAACTGCATATCAACTCCAGTTCTTCTTAGTGATAGCCCTTGTATTCTTTTAATGCAGGGCTGTTTTTGGTCTAATCACCCATTAACATGGTCAGGAGTCATAGCTAACTGATGCTGGACTTCCTAACAAACAAACAAACAAACAAACAAAATGGATTAGAGGGTTCGTCAGGCTTCAAAAAGATCCCTTTTAAATGTTGCTGATCATTTTTACACTAACAGGAGCCTGGACCAACCAGAGCACATTTTTTCGAACTGGAAAAATTCCCTTTCTTTCTCACAGTGCAAAACGTCCATGTCATTGTTGAGAGGAATTCTGGGGTGCCGGAAATCAAAAACTGAGGATCTAGTTGGTTAAGAGAAAGGGGGTTAAAACAAACAACAACACGTAAAAGCACTCCTGAAATCTACTGAAAAACACAACGTTATAACTTTATAACTGTGTAGGAGTATTGGAATGTGTTCAGTGTTTCTGATTACAAATGTTAACATAAATCCATTGTCCATTTGATTAATTTTCCTGCACATTTGCTTGCCAGGTGAGAAGACGTGCTCTGCATGTTCATGTTCGGTGTCCGTTTACTCCAAATCGGCATCATCCATCTATCGTCTAACTTGCGGTCACTTGCTCTGCCGTTCCTGCCTGGGGAGGGAATCACAACCAAACTCTGTCACTATATCAACATCCAATCACATCTTGTGTCCGGCCTGCCAAAGCCCTACCCCACGCAGTGACGTTATACGTGTGCATCACTGACAGATGCCATAAAAAGGCAAACTTTCGCCTTCGAAAGCCTGTGAACACGAGGAGGATTGTTCTCAATGTGAAGGTGGGATTGTACTCCAGATGTGCTGTTGGTACCATGTTGACCTCAAAGTGGAAAAACGAACATTACAGCTGGACACTACGGGTACTGGATGTATTATTTGTAGATTGTTTACTTGGTTTGATGGCATCTCCACCCCTCTCTTGTGATATACAGTATATCTTCAAAGATGTGCGATACTGGATGTTTGACAGTTGTTGATGTTGACGTTCTAAACAATTGAAAATTTGTCTTGACAACAATTTTCATGACACTATTTATCCATCATTTCTCATTTTTTTGTATTTTGTAATATTTCTATATTATTTCTAATTCATGCATGTTATAAGCACTTCAAGTCTAATAAATGGATAAGTCTATTAAATGGATAAGAGTACACTCGGCAGACTATTTTTCAGGGCCTCCCCTACATGCACATTTTGATATTTGGTAAATAAAATTACATTTAACTGCCACATGGTTATTATCCTTATTAATTTATATTTATACATTTCAGTTATATTTATTTATTCATTGTTTTCCTGCACATTGGCGCTAACGTTGTGCATGTTTTTTAAAAAATCAATGAATAAATATATAAACATTGAAATTAAGTTTTAGATAGGATTTCTATATTTATTTTTAATATT
>JAOVVB010096378.1:0-13184 GCA_028570985.1 Heterobranchus longifilis | reverse complement strand
ATAATCTTTAAATAAAATAAAATGTACTCCTTTATACCCAGCAATCAATGTACCTTTTTGTTTACTTGAGTAATTGTGTCGATGAAACTCGGGATTATGTTGAAAATCAAACCTTTTTCAACGAGTGTATTCAAATGCTTCCTCTTGGGTGACTTTGAAAACTTTTTATATCATAACTTTTGTTATGATATGACACTATAAATAAAATTGAAATTCAAGCATAATCCGAACCTTGAAAACATAACAGTTAAAATTAAGCATTTTCCAAACTTTCAAGACTTTGTATGACCCCTGTTTTCAGGGAACTGGCAGAGTAAAATCAGTTTCATGATTTGGACATTTCACACACATCACACACAGCTGCTCTGGTTAATGTCTACAGAAGTTCAACTTGGTCACACAGTTAAAATGCTGCTTCATCTGCCCTCCAACCACAGAGACTGCTATTGTGCAATGAATGAATTCCACTTGGTTTTGCACATTTTTTTATTGGCTGCTTTGTGGAAACCTTGAACAGCAGCCAGTGGAATGCAGTAACCTCATTATCTCCGAGAGCAAACGCTCAGCATTGTGAATCAGTAGTTGCAACAGACTGCTGAGTAATGACCAGCGTGCTCTGTGTGTGTGTGTGTGTGTGTGTGTGTGTGTACTCAGCTGACCTGGTGAAGACTCCTGAGGCCAATCCAAAGGTGGTGTTGTTGGCCCTGCGGAGCACTTCTTCCTCCGTGTCAAAAGGCATCACAGACATGACGGGGCCAAAGATCTCCTCCTTCACACAGGTCATATCATCTCTGCAGCTGTCTGTGCCGGGAGAAAGGACCGCGCGTCACACACAGTGCATACTGGGACACAAAACATGCACATGGTGTCAAACTCATTTTAGTTAATGCGCCACAATTTGATCTCAAGTGAGCAGCAGTAAAACCACTCCAGCAAGATCCGGCATCCTGTCTGCCAGAGTTTCTCGTCAGGCTGATGTTGTCGTTTGTCGAGCACACGGTTTCTGCAGGCTTCAGCATGTCCTGCATGTCACCAGTGTTGGAATGTAACAAAGTACATTGACTCAAGTACTGTGCTTAAGTACAAACGTGAGGTACTTGTACTTTACTTGAGTATTTTCCTTTCCTGCCACTTCATACTTCTACTCCATTACAATTCAGAGGGAATGTACTTTTACTCCACTGCATTTATTTGACAGCTTTAGTTACTAATTACTTTTAGAGCTGCAACAATTAGTCGACTAATCGATTACTCGAACGACAGAAAAATAATCGGCAACTATTTTGATGATCATTTAAAGTCATTTTTCATGCAAAAATCTCAGAAAATGCTGTTTTCAGACTCTGAATATCTTTGTTTTTCACTGTTTTATATCATATTAAACTGATTCTCAGTTGTGTTTGAAGTTCTTTTATTTTTCACAGTGAACACACAAAGCACACTGGCTTTCTATTTACCTCTGTGAAGAAATAGGAACGGGTCCATTTTTCTGGGAAAACCCGACACTCTGTGTCCACTTTCTCCTTTTCTACAAAGACATTTTCCCCCGGCAGCTCCTACGATTAACAGCACTGTGTCACGTAGCCTGTATGTAAGCATCTATAATAGTATATCCAGTATAGGGCCCACGTGGATAAATAGGAACAGCATTATTTTTTTTAATGGAATGAATTACTTCTTTGTAATTTTCACACTTTGCAAAGTCATCCAGTGGGCCGGATTGGACCCTTTGGCGGGCCGCATCTGGCCCACGGGCCGTATGTTTACCTGATGGTATATCATGGGTAGGGATGGGAAATACGCTGATTTGCATAACGTGTGTCGGCGCGTCACAACATGGCTGTGCCCGGTCAAAGCATGTACTCCCCTCGATTCCCCCGGAGAACAAGCTGCAGCTAACAAAAAAAAAACCTTGCCTGTGATCCTCTTACATGTGGGAGTATTTTAGACAGAGACCCAAAAATGTGGTGCTCTTTACGCTCTGCAAATTAGAAATGGCTTCTCACAGCAGTACAACTGATATGCACGAACACTTTGGAGCACACGGAGCATTTTGTCAACACGGCAGCTTACTTTTTGTCCCAACCCAAGCATGATATCTTATCATCAAGCGGAACATATTTCTGTGAGTAGGAGTCACTTAAAATTGATTTTGTAAATGTTTCTTTCTGCATCGCTGCCGTTATGATAAGGTATAGTTATACCATGCGACATCTAACAACGTTACTGGGCTGTTTTTAATGTTTACTTTAACATGTGTGAGTGAGAAAATAGGTTGAACTTTACAGTCTGTTGTTACAAACTGTAAATCGTTTCAATTATTTTCCTTGCCCCACACTGATGCAAAAACACATTTGCCAGTGATTATCAGTACTTCTGTAAAATAGTGTCGGGGGAGAACTTGTTTTGGTGAAACATTTACACACGTGTGGAGTCGAGCCATGTACATTTTGTAGATCTTTACAATCATTCACTGAAGAGCAGAGCAGGCCTGCCTTATTACACCATCTGAATCTTCTTTAAAACTTGTCATTTTCAGTGTGTAGGTTGATAACTCTGAGGTTGTTGTTGTTGTTGTTTCCTGCAGCGAAGAAACTTTGAGAATGGGAACAAGAAAGGGAGGGACTTCCTGTCCGCACAGGAAGTAATGCTTTATCCAGGCACTGTTCACCCGGTGAGCCAGACTCGTCCAGTGATGAAATAAATCCATGTCATAATCATTTTAAATTTGAAGTCAAATACTTAAGTAAAAATACTGATTCTCCAGTTCAGGGGAAGTGTTACTGTGACCTGCATTTGTTTTTAACTCACTGAAAACGGACCTCCGGCAGAAATAAGGACCATAATAGCTAGAGACTTCTTTTTTTTTTGCTGCAGAAAGCTAAGGCTTCTGTCTTTCACCTTATCATGTTGTATGCTGTTGACGTCATCACATCACGTGACGGGCAGACGCACGGTGACACACGTGGGCGGAGCCAGTGTATTTCCTGTAATGTCCGCAGGAGATTGTTGTTTACATGATCTTGTTCAAATCGATCTAAAATAAGAAGAGAGACTTCTTTTTTTCTGCAGAAAGTTAAGGCTTCTGTCTTTGGAGCCATGTTAGAGCATGTTCTCCGCTGTTGATGACGTCATCACATCACATGACGTGCGGCCCAAAACTGCTTGACAAACCGCCTTGAAATGAGTGAAAACGCACCAGACTCTGGCTACGTGAGACTACAAGAAATCAAGACATCCTGGAGAATATACGAAGAGACTTACCAAGTACACATGGTGCCATGAAGTAGCCCCCTTTCAATTTGGGATCACTGGGGACAAAAGGCTCTCCTCCACAAAGCACTTTGGCTCCCTGGAAAAACAGACAAACTATGAGAACTGAGATAAGTATCATTAACCTCCATATAACTGCTGCTGTGATGCGCAGTGAAAGTGCTGGTGGTGTTATCACGGCTGATTAATTCTCTGATAAACGCCTCTCCACAGTTACTCAATTCTTCCACAGGGATCATTAAAGTTTCTAATGATCGCAGGATTATAAACGCACCTCCTTCTTGGCCTGATTGACAAACCCCAGCACTTTCTCCAGCTGTGGCTTGCTGATCAGCGCTCCCATTCGGGTGCCGTCCAACAGGGGGTCACCCACGGGGATGGCCTTCGTCCTCTTCACCACTTCTTCCAGGAACTGAGGCATGATCTCTCTTTGCACATAAACTCTGGTCCCGTTGCAGCAAACCTAAACAAAGTAAGTAGAAATGTTACGCTGTCAGAGCTGACAAAGTGTCATACAACACAATAGGGCTGGGCGATTCATCGGATTTACTTTGCAATTACTATTCTGGCTTCCCTCGATTATCAAAACAAGATAATCGAGATAAAACGATTTTGTGCCGCATGACGAGTCTGCCAGTGTTGCTCCTGTTTTGTCTTGTGTTGTAAATCGAGGGCTCCCCTCCCCAGCGGATATGCTCGGCCTCTCTGCGAGTTGGGAACAGCGAGTCACGACGCATCGCTTCTCTGCTTGTTTTAAGACTTCTACACCTTTTACAAAAAGCCTGTTAAAGCTGTGAATGCCATTATTACGCCTCGCCTCCAGTATAAAACTTACATGCAGTCTGACTCACGTGTTGACACACAGGTGGGTCAAAAAGTGATGCAGCGCTCCCAGTAATATTAATAACTTACAGAAACACTGCGTGCAATAGTCCCCCTTCTATTCCCCTCTCTTTTTTTCTCTCTCTGTACACGCACTGCGGGGCTCAGCCCATCTCTCTCATTCTGTCCTTCTGACAGTTAATGCATAAATTGCATATTGTCACCTATATTTATAATTTAATTCACCTTTATTTATTTATTCTCATTTATTTCTTTGTTTCTCAGTTCAATTGTATTTAAAGTTAAAAGACATCCAGTGTTAAAAAGAAACAAAATGAACAATAAATGCATGATATTCTCAAAGCCAATGACTAATCGTGTTAAATAATCGTGATTTCAATATCAATCAAAAATAATAATTATTTTTGCCATAATCGAGCAGCCCTACAACACAATACATAAATGAGACAAGGGGCTCACCTGTCCCTGTGTCAGGAAGTTTGCCATGAGCGCTCCCTTCACTGCGTTTTCCAGCTCGCAGTCTTTGAAGATCAGCAGCGGAGACTTCCCCCCGAGCTCCAGAGTCACCTGCTTCACCCCCTTTGCAGACATTTCCATGACCTGAGGACACGGAGGACACACTAACACATCAACAACGGGGACAACTGGAGCCTTGTAGAGCCGCTAAAGAGCTTGTTATAAAAAGAGTTATGAATACTTCCTTTGTAGATACTTGGAGTTTACTTTATTTCACATGATATGAAATCATGCATCGTCTTCAAAGGTTTATCCAAAATACATATTTTTATGTACCTGTAGTGCTATGTATCAGATTGTTTTGGTGTGAGGTGCAGAGATGTCTGCCTTCTCTCCAATATCATGGAACCAGATGGCACTCAGCTTGTGGTGCTCAAAACGCCCAAACATACTTTGAAAAAAACTCAACAGAAATTTCCAGAAATCATGACCTGGTTACTCAAGATAATCCACACACCTTGCTGCGAGCAGTTTCATGTCGGAACTATTTTATTTCTATTGCTCTACACACGCCAACCGTATCTCTGCGCAGAAGGAAGCGCCGTGGACGAGAGGCTCGTGACAGCGCGAGATGTAAACAGTAACGGCGTCTTCGGCTGAGCTGTAACGTTAGCTAGCTCAGGTGAGCTAGCAGTAATGTATGAGTATCGGTTTCCTTCTGCTCAGTGATATGGTTGGCAGGTGTAGTTCAGTAGAAAGAAAATAGTTCCTACATGAAACTGCTCACAACAAGGGCTCATCTTGAGTAACCAGGTCATGATTTCTGGAAAGAGACATTGCTGTTGAGTTTTTTAAATTTATTTTTTGGCGTTTTGAGCAGGGTGCCATCTAGTTCCATGATATCGAGAGATGGCAGACGTCTCTACGGACGATATCTCCAACACTCTGCGATTTATGCCTACACCGTCTCTGCTGCAGGGAAATACAGACACGTGAGCGGCGAGTTTATATGATAGATGACAGTGTGTGTGTGTGTTGTGGCTTTCAATGAAAATCTAACATCCATAACGCCACAGTTAGAGCGGGTTAGATGACACATAATCCAAACAATAAGCAACTGCAGATCTCACGTCAGCAAAGGTAATTAATTAACAAATGTCTCAAAACAACAAAAAACCTCAATCAGTAACTTGGCGGTTTACTTTCTTCATTCTTAATCTTATTAGGAGGCACTAGGCCACAGAAATAAGTCAACATTTAACTATAACCATTTAACTATAACCATATCATATTTCAACATGTTTGTTTGCCGCTTTAAATCATTTTAGTTTGATACATTTCACTTAATTTTAACTGATAAACAGCACTACAGGTAAGAGGGAAAATATGTATTTTTGATTTGGGGTGAACTGTCCCTTTATAAATCATCGCACTGTGTTGGTCTCCGTACCTTTTTGCCTGTTGGCACGCTGCCGGTGAAAGAGACTTTGGCCACCTTTGGGTGATAGCAGAGCAGACTGCCGGTGTCTGCTCCACCCTGCACCACACAGAAGAGTCCGTCAGGGACCCCCGCCTCTTTGTAAATCTCAGCCAGAATGACGGCCGTCACAGGAGTCATCGGGGAGGGCTTAAACACCATGGCATTACCTAAACACAAACAGATTTTAACACGGGTCGACATCGCTGTTTATAGGGCTGCCCCCTCTTACTGGACTAAGATTTCTTCAGTCCATTAGTCATTTTTTATGCTTTTTTCATGCTGAGTAATTTCCCAGAAACACATCTCTGGTGCTTTTGCACGATTCTTTGTGGAGAAACTCAAATCAACTAATCGATTAGTCGACAAAATCTTGTGAGTGTTAGTCAACTAAGACTGTCTTTAATCGAGGACAGTCCTAACTGTTTGTGTTTAACACTAGAACAGTCAGGGGTCATTTTTACCCCCCTGCTGCAGCAGCATCAGCACTTGTTTTTCATTTTCATCTGTTTTTTAAACAATAAGACTTGACAAAGTAACTATTTAAACTTCAGTTTATGGGCCTTATAATTGCTTTCGGCTGTTTCATTACAGATCAAAAATGTCATTTTGTCATGTCATGTAGGCTACAATAATTTCATTATTGTAGAAGAAGAAAGTTAAAAATGAATTATGGATAATAACGTTGTTTTATTTGCGCTAAAGAAACGGAGGGCTCGCTATTTATTTATTTTCACAATTGCTTTATTTCTCTATAGATCAAAAGGTCTAATAGGCTACATTTTGAAATTCATGAATAAACGGTGGGCTACAACAATATTTTTTTCCCCCCATGAATCATGAATCCCCCATAATTCACTGGGTCAGTGGGTCGCAGACCCGTTTTTATTGGGTCGCCAATCATCAGAGTAAAATGCAAAACAATGCTTTGATATATGAATTAATTTTCCTAATTAAAATACAAGTGCATTCTTTTTTTTCTATGCTGGTCTGTAACATTACACTCAGCAAATTTAATTACGACTGTGATGTACTTTTATAATGAAATAAATACACTGCATATACATATTAAATTCATGGTTTATAAATGTAGATGTCATGGTAATTCATGATGTATTTTTGTAAGTTTGGGTCCTGGGGAGACACCACATTTTTCTGCTGGGTCTTGAGTTGTAAAAGTTTGGGAAGCCCTGTCTTAGATCAATATTAACACAACATACCTTTTATTGGTGCACACTTTAGAGCAATATGCTCAAACTATCATATTCAATTAAATTCAAAGCCTTTATTGTCATTATACTAATATATTAATCCAAGTCCTGCTGCCACTGCTGTAGTTTACATGCTTTCTGTACTTGTAACCTTTAACGTAAAGCACATTGAGTTTAAATGTGTTGTATAAATAAAAAGGCCTTCATATAGAGGTGAGCCACATACCACTGTAAACAAAACCCTGCATGCGCATTCCTGCGGTAACTGTGGTGTGGCAGAGCAATGCAAAGGATGATTACATTATTGTTGATTTTACTTTTTACTTTCTGAGTAAGCTGTTTAGATAAAAAGGGTTATATTTGGCTGCTGTCGCAGATGTTATTGTAAAGCTGCAGAATCCTACGTGTCCACAATGCAGCCAGTGAGTAAATATTATGACCAAAGCTATGAAAAAAACAAACGAGGATATAGAATATTGTAATCTTTCTTTAAGTAGCATGATAAATTCACAGTGAAATTGTCTAAGCTACAATTATTCTGGTATATGATTTTGCTAATTACTGAAATATGATTAAAGATTAGATTTTTACAACATTAAAACATGGTCATTAGGAATATATTCTTATGGTTTTCTGTTGGCACCTTGTAACAGAATCTTCTCTACGCTGCAGACCAAATTATCTTTGACAAAACATTTATTTATTTCTCCGCCATGATGAAATACGTTTTTATTGCAGGGAGCACGACAAGTGAAAGAGCCAAAAACAAGCATCCCTCTTTACATATCATCTGTTGTCATTTGTTTTGACACTCATTGTATATAAATATACTGTATACACATACTATATATAACTATAATATCAGTATATCTAATATACAACTATAATTAAATTTTATATTCAATATTTATTGGACTTACAGCCATCTTTTGAAGGTGCTCAGTTTCTAGCTTTGAATAAATTATTGTCACTATACATATGAATTGCAGTTTTTATGACACAACTTCAAAGTTTATGCTCACTGCTACTATAAACATGATGAGTGTTATTATCAGGGTTCCTACGCAGCATGGAGAAGATTTGATTTTAGTCATTTCCAGGTCTGGATGGAGATAGAAAAGTTTTATATATTTAAATATTTGTGTTTCCAGACTGTTGTCCCTTTTCCGAAATTCACGTAAATTACACTTTGACTCTCGTTTTCATGCTGATACACACATTTTATGGTGAAAACAAGAAGGGCCTCATGAAGAAAAGAAAAAACTTGAACATGGTGGTTGTGGCAGATGGTTAGTCAATAGCACGGTATTGCAATATAGCGGTAACTGCGACAGCCCTGCACAGATACTGTGAAAATTAAATGATTTAACTCATTTTAGGTTTGGAAAAAAAATGGGGGAGGCGGCAATTGTAAGCCATGCAAGGGCAAAAGCACTGTTGTCTTCTACGTAATCTACCGAGAAGTCTGAAAATTTGAGTCTGGAAAAGTCTGGAATTTTGAAATGTAAAATGTGAAAGAACCCTGTATTATAATATAGCTAAACAGGCTGGTGTTTCTAGTCTTAAGAACAGTTCCAGATAGTGTTGTAAAACGATTAAATCTTGTTGAAAATGACATGTCCTGGAGAAAGATCGAGAGAGAGGGAGAAAGCAAACAGTCAGAGGAGGTAGAAATGAAGAAAAGGGAGATAGACATGGACAGGAAATAGGAGAAGGCTGTGGAGAAGAAGAAGATAGCGATGAAATAGAGAGAGCAGGAGATGAGGTGTAGAAATAAGCTCCGTGTACATGTAAATATATCAGGCTGATCGGAGCTTCTACATGATGACCACGCAGTGTAACGTTTCCTCACGGGGACACGGAGCACGTCAGATGTCAGCCAGCCGCTGTTTGACACTTGGCATCAACACACGGACGCTCACATGCTCATACTTACAGCAGCCAGGATTAACGACAACAATCAGAGGCCAGTCACTGTCCCCTTAAAAAAAAGAAGTTAAAGCTTTTTAATGTTAAGTTTAATAATAAGCCTTTGTGAGGAACATTTGATCCTACAGTAAAACAAACACTTCTTTTTTAGGTGGTTATTTTTAGCCTTGTAGCATTTCAATCAGTATCAGACTGATTTGAAATTTTTCAACTCGAGATTCTCCTGCATAGGAACTCCATTCAGAAAACAAGCTTTTTTAAAGTTGTTTGTCGTCTTGCGGACCGACCGGCCAAAGCATGAATTCAGACTTTTTTTCAAATCGACATCATGATGTAGTTGTTTCGGCATCCTGTTGATCCGTTTATTGTAATTAAATCACAGCAAAATCTGTTTATTTTGGGTTCATAAGGCTGTAGTAGTGGCAGTCATCTAGATGCAGTTCCTGGAGAAGGCGGTGAAATTCACCGAGCTGTGTGCGCCTCCGGATGATGTTATGAACTCAGATACGACGGCGCTTGGTTTTTACTATGTATCTGGGAATTCCACAACAGGTACAAAGCAATAGTGGTTATGTCGGCCACGGTTGTTGACAAAAAGAAATGCCGTAAAAAAAAAAGGGTGTGCACAAGTAAACAAATAAACACAAATGCATATGCACAAATGAGCTCATGCGAGTAACGCAAGGCGAAAATTTGCTTTTGATGTGAACACAGCATTAGTATCTTCCCTGCCTGCTAGTGTGTTAGCTGTTAGCTGTTAGCTGTTAGCTGTTAGCTGTTAGCTGTTAGCTGTTAACTACTCTGACTTTTATGCAAAGACAGGGTGGATGAAATTTGCTGTGCCTCTTTCTTATGTGACGGGAGTTTACCGTATTTTTTTGCCATGGAAAGTCAAGTTGAAAATATCAACCAATACCATCATAATACCATTGTACTTCTGTGTAAGGCACAGTACCGCGTCGCCATCCTCGGCCAAGATGTGACTCCGATCATTGCGGCCATATTGTCATTAGCCCTTTCGTTTCCCCCCCACCACGACAAGTTGCATGACATCATAGGCTCCGCCCCTCAGTGACCTGCTGGTTAAGTAGGACAGACTGGATTTAAGATGCGCTGTTGCCACCGTGACAATACACACACACACACACACACACACACAAAGATAAGCACGGTGCTCTGGCCACTGATGCCAAATCAGGTCAACCTTGGTGTGTGTGTGCGTGTGTGTGTGTGTGTGTGTGTGTGTGTGTGTGTGTTGGGGGGTGTTTAATGCATGTTGTCAGTGAAAGGGAAGAAATGGGAGGATATTTGAGAGCTCTGGGACAGCAGGTGAAATGCACACTGTTCGCCCCCTCGCTCTTTCTGTGACCCCAGGAGTGTGTCTATTTTTGCATATCCACAGAGATACATTTTGAACAAATTTAGATGTCTTATATGTTAGCCATGGACAGAGGGTTGAACAATTGTTTCTTTTAATTGAATTCGGGATTTGAAAAGTGCAATTTTCCGCGATTTTAATTATAACGTAATAACAGTCCCAATCCCCAGGTAGCTTATGAGTGCCTAAATTCTAGATTTATAGAATTAAAGCCTCCTACACGTGCCATTGTTTTTCTATGGGGAGAGTGGTGCCGCTTGACTAGACGGAGCGCTACCCTTGGCGTCGCACACCCCCACCAAACGCTGCGTGGTGTAGGTCTCTGCGCCCTACCTCGCGGTTTTGCTCTGATCATGCGAAACATGCAGCTTAACATTTACTAGCTCTGAGACAACAACGAGAGGCATGTAGGCGAGCTCAAAATACCCAGCCACCCCGACCGTCAACATGAAAACATGATAAAGTGCCCTCTGAAATATGGTTATGTTGCATGCTACATACATACAGTAGCCATCACTGCACTCTGTGTCGAGCTGTTGGTTGGTCATCCCTGGCTGCTCGGAGGGAACATTGTCTACTTTTCCTTTACAAGGGATTTTTAAATAAACTACCATCTTATCTTTCGTCACTTGTAGTTACTAGGGACATAGATTACTCAACGAGGACCCAGGGACAGCTGACCCTGACTTTGCCAGCAACAAGGACAGTTTTGGGGGGGCACAGCATTTGGTATCTACGCCCCTTATGTTTGGAACAAATTCCAAAAAAAGCTTAAACTGGACCACCTCGCTCCATTAAATGAGTTTAAGCGTCTCTTGATTGATGTTATAATGGAGGAGGATTTATGTAGGTGTCTGGCTTAATTTGTTTTTAGTGCCGTTTTTTCTTTCTTTCCTGTAAAATGTCTGAATGTACTGTGTTTTTATCTTGTCTCAGTGGTTTCCCTGAATAAATAAAGGATAAATAAAAGTATGTAGCTAGCTGTTTTGGTATCAGTAATTACAACACCCTAAAAGGTGACGTGGCAAGATGGCAGCCGCTCCGTCTCTTCACTGAGATCATTTGGAGTATTTTAGCGTTTTCTTCATTTTAACCCGTTTTTTTTGTATGTAATTTAGTGAAAGTAATTGTAGGGCTGTACCCTGTTAGTTGAATAGGATTTGACTGGTCAGTACTAATAATCAACTCTTTGTTCCGTGACAGCGACGTTCACGTAATATAGTAAACAAGCTGACTGAAATCTCCCCAGAAGCAGCTGCACACTGACGGACAAAGAAAACCTGACCGTCTTTCAGGGGGAAACCCTAAATAATTGCAGTCACAATATGGTTAGAAAAGTCAGAATTTTCCTCTAATGGTTTAGCTGTAGGACAGGGTTTCCTTCTGCAGCTTCATGAAGTGTGTTTTCATTTAGACAGATCCAACAGCGTTGAGTGTCTGATCCACAGAGGCTGCTCGACAGGCCGTCTGCCAGTCCATCTGGATCTCACACGCTCGTCTCTAAGACGACTCAACTGACAGGATGATTTGATCGGGAATCTCCATTCTGCTAAATCAAATTCTCCTCCTGTCTAGTTGATGCTACTGGATCGTTGGACCCGTCACTCATGGTGGCTTTGTTGAATCTCCCCCTAGGACTGGATATCGTTTAAAAAAAAAATGTCGATACCTGCCGGTTCCTGAACGATACCAAATTTTTCAGATCCTTTACACCTGTGCGACGCGCACTGTAGTAAAGCCTCTCAAAATACAACACACACATGTGAGCCCTGTCTCTGTGCGTAACATAGTTTCTGCATGCCTCTACCACGTGTAACGTTAGACAGCCTAATTCACAGCATAATTCGATCTTGGCACAGGCATGCTGCATGCTTATTGGCTCAGTGACGCTGGTGAGATTTACTCCGTAGATATTGAAATTTGGTGTTAAATGACAAGGCATTTTTTCAATACTCCATAGTAGGGATGGGCATTGATTTTGAGTTTTCAAATAGTCATTAAATTATAAAAAATCAAATAGTTAATAGATTATCGTCTTGTGTTCCCTTGTTTTTGAAACGTTCAGACCTACTTGACGTGGTGCTTTTAGTGACATTATGGGGGGCGACTATTCGAAGAATGGTCGGTTAATTCCCTGTGAGTATAATCATCGTTTTTTTTACCACGATTTAGCCTCTGGGGGCTTGGATTTGGATCCTGGCAGGCCTGCTCTGTTCTTTCAGGGAATGATTGGAAAGATCTACAAAGAATATGTTTACAACATTTTCGTGGAGGTTTTCCTTTACGACACTATTTTACAGAGGCGACGAGAAACTCAGTTTTACAGATCTGTCCATTAAATCAACAAATTGATTAGTCAACAAAATCATGAGTGTTAGTCGACGAAGAATTTCTTTAGTCGAGGACAGCTCTAATAAATCGGCCATCGGCCGCCCTGCTCTCTAAATATCAGCCATTGAAAAACCCAAATCGGTCGACCACTCGTCATTACTACTCAGACTACAAACGGAAACCAGCAAGCTTCCAAGATCTTGTCCCGTTGCCGACAGATTCTGCGTTCATGTGCAGAATCTGCTTATAGAGATTCGTATTGAAGTAATTAGTCGGTGCCATGATA
>JAOVVB010096330.1:0-13185 GCA_028570985.1 Heterobranchus longifilis | reverse complement strand
GCGTGCGTGCGTGCGTGCGTGCGTGCGTGCGTGCGTGCGTGCGTGCGTGCGGTGTAAAGAATTAACTCGGCTTTTAGTGATATACTGATTTTTTTTAAAGTACTAGAAATTGACATGTTTGAATCTCAGAGTTACTATTTGAACCAGACTAGTTGAACCAGAATTAACTTTCTTCTTACAGTAATATGTAACTTCTGTTTGGTAAAATATTTGCCAGCAGCACGGTATATTTTTCTTAAAGATTCATTTTTTGGCTTTTTGCCTTTATTGACAGTACAGTAAGGTAGACAGGAACAGGGTGAGAGAGAGAGGGGACGACATGCATCAAAGGGCGGTGAGCGAGAGTCGAACCCGCAGCCGCTGCAGTGAGGACTTAGCCTCTCTATATGGAACTCCTGATCTATTTAATGATGTTCATACAGGATGAGAAACTTTGGAGTTTCAAGCAAATATGACTTGCCAAGAAACATGGTACACTGGGAACATATGACCCAAAAGAAAATGCTGCTGTGACAGGTCCCACAAGCAGTAATGGTGATTGCCTGAATAAATAAAGTATCAAGGCTGCCTCTGAAGATTTTGTTTAATCATTAAAACATTTCTCAGGCTTGTGCTTTTCAGGCTCTGAGGTTTACCTGTGAAGGCTTTACTATGTTAAAATCCATTAGCCTAATGATTGTGAAGCTAATAGCACTCTTTGTCTGTCTCCTCTTTGGGAAACATCAACACTGAGTCATTGCATTTGTCAGTTTTGCTCTTTGAAAGAGTTATTGAATTGACACTACAGGTGCCACTTTGGAGAATAATATAGTATACAATGTCGTAGTTTAACAGCATGAACAATTACATTTTACTCGACAAGAATATGATCCATTAACAGCATACAAGCATGGATGTGCCCCCCCCCCCCCCTAAAAACATGAAAGTAGTGGGGGACTTTTATTTTTTATTTTATTTTGCAACAATAGGGGGCAGTATGATTGCAATCTGCCATAAAACAGAGGCTCCGCTTCGACACGGACCTGGTCGTGTCTAGAAGGTAACCCTAGATTTGAAAAAAAAAAGGCATAAACGGGCAAAAACTCTTGCAAGACTAATTCCCCAACGACCTAACCCTGACCATTCGAGGTTAAAGCTGCAGTAGGCAGAAAGCAAAAAAACGCCACACACACACACACACACAAATAAGTGCACACCTATGCAATCAACAGTTGAGTTCCTCAAACACACACACACACACACACACACACCAGAGGCCAGAGTTCCTAACCTCGTCACAGTCTGCTAGAGCAGCACATCGATCAATGTCCCCCATAAAGACAATGAGGATGGGAAGGAGAGAAGCCGAGAGCAGAAAAACAAAGGGAGGACAGGAGAGGTTTACAAACTACTGTAGAAATGTACTGTATGTTTGACCTCCTGTGTGATCAGGAGGCATTGAATTTCAATATAACCTCTGGCTGTCCTGGAATTTTACCACATGCCCAAATATACTTTTTTTTAAAATAAATAATGGAGACATTAGCCCCAGCAAGTTAAAAATGATTGTTTTGAACGAAGGTTACAATATTGTAACCCTAGAGTTTGATTGCGGGATCATATTGGGATCAATTGTTTATTTGCGTTACTCGCATACTCACGGCAGTGCAGAGCTGTAGGCACCAACAACCATTCTTTCATCAGCCATAGCGGAAATAACAGCTATTGTTGCTTTGTACCTGTTGTGGAAGTCCCAGATACGTCTGAAAACCAAACAGTGTTGTGTCTGGAATCATAACACCACGCAGAGGAACACACAGCTCAGTGAATTTCACTGGCCAAATTGTCACAGGAATAGTCATCGGGGGTGTCTATAATGTTTATATTGGATATTAACTGGTCCCAGTAGCCTAATATTTTTTAGTTGTGTACTGAAGTAGGAGATCACATGACATGATTAAGCTACAGTTGAGTCAGATAATTAAGGACTGCTTCAATTAAATGAATTCAACAATATAATCATGCTATTTTCAGTAATATGTTGTTCTGGATTACTCATCTAAAGTGTTATTGTCACTTTGTTAAACAGACCAGAGCTAGCGTGCACTCCATGACAATTATGAGCCACAGCCTCAAATGTTCCTCAATTATTCATGGACAAACTGAAACCTACACTGTACATGTACAATCACATGTCACATGTACATGTACATATCACCTGACAACTTTACTATTAATTTCTTCTCTGCTCCACTCTCCATCACCTGTCTGCTTTTCACCCACCCTCTCTGTTCAGCATGCACCGATAGGCTCCGCTGTAAAAAATGAAACTTAAGTTCGCTCGCGCTACTTTCTGGTGGTTCTTTAGCCCCTGTAAGTCCGTGGTGGCAACAGCACTGCGTGTTGAAAGTGGATCAGCTGCTTGATCGCGATTGCAGAGGCAAAGGCATTACCAGCTGACTGACGTTGCGCTGATTAATCTTGAAAGAGCAATAGCCAATGGGGAAGCGCCAACTCGACCGATGTCATCAGTCTTTGACCAATGGTGTAACTTCATCACTCACACCAACTCAGGCACTCAGTCATTCACCGACAGATTTTTCAGTTTATAGGGCTGACTCCACAGCATTGCTGCAGTCCAGCCAAAAAGAGAGCTTTGAGCAAATAGAGCTTTGAAAAAAGAAATCAGTTGGTTTCGCTAGATTTATGTCTGGAAGTGGATTATTTAAGCTCAGGGCAAAAAGGAAAATTAACACAGGGTGCAGGGGAGAAAACATGGACTTTCAAATTGTAGGTATTCCCAAACTTAAAGTTGTGGGACAACTGAGCTGCCACCTGAGTAAATGGTGTTAAAACACAGCTTCCAGACTGTTGCTAGTTTACAGACACAAAGTGTACTAAAAGGCCTATTTGTTAAAGTTTTTGACACAGAAATTGGTCTTTGAAGTAGTCAGCAGGTTTTGAGAAAATGGGAGAGCCATAAGACTTTGTGAAGAAGGGAGGGTTAAAGAAGTAGTGTGAAAACAGAGGAAGAGGGACTGGAGTGAGGAAAAGAAATCAAGTGAGTTCACAGGGTTGATTTGCCACTAGTTGGAGATAGGTACGAGGGTGCAAAAGGAGAATGAATCAAACTGTAAATGCGGATACGTTATGAGAGAAAAGAGGATAAGTTATGAGAGAAAACAAAACAGGGAATAGATGCAAACAGCAGTTGAAAATGCTGCAACATGGTGAGGGATCGAGGAGCTGAGGAAAAAAAGAAGAGAACATGTCCCTGCAGTCACAAATGAATGTGTTGTCAAATTAGATTATCATTATCACACTCATTAAACTGTCATTACTATCACCACAAACACAGATGCCACTTTATTTGTCTCACTCATGTTCCCTTTCTGCTACATTGTGTCCTGATCATGTTATTTCTGCCAAGATCCCAATCAGATGACCTCCTAGAAGCTAAAGTAGTCTACTTGAAACTATTAATGGCAAATTGTCTAGTTGTAGATGTATCATCAATAGATATTACAATGACTTGAGACAATGGCTTGAAGAAGATGGATCCAAAAGCAGATAACAAAACAGGGCACACTGGGTAAAAACAGGTGAAGTGAGGACAAATCAGGGAGAAGTTGTTCAGGAGTTTGAGCTCAAGGTAACATCGGTAATGTTGTTTTACCAATGTAGGGGGAATAGACCGCAGAGGAAGCAAATGCCAAAGCAATATCACAACTAAAGGGAAAAGACATACTAGACAATGTTACAGTAATCCTAAAAGGCAAGTGAGAAAACAATGATGATCCATTTTCTACAGCCCAGTCACCAGAATAAAATGGTGGCATTGTAAGTTTCTGCAAACTGTGGGTAGGCTATGTTACATCTTATATTTCTAAGGTGACGTAGTTCAGATCACATGTATGTCAGCTGAGTTTTTGGAAGGTGGAAGGGATAGTGGATGGCATGAAACCTAGGTGATACACCCCTATTTTAACCTAAACCACAATGTTTTTCCTAAACTTGCACACCTAATTTTGCTGCCTTAACTTAAGTTTTGTTTGAATTCACAAAACTGCAACCATAGTGAAGTGTCATAGTTTGTCGTGTAAAAGTGACATCAAGGAGTCCTGAAAGCGTAGTGGCGTGCTATATATACGCTTTCCCATGAGATCATGTTGATATCCGCTACATATGAAACTTATCAGTTGTTTGCAGAAATGTACAATACTAACATTCATTCTGGCGATTGGGTTGCTTTCTAAGTCTGACCTCAATTGTTTTCTCTCAGTTCCCTCAATTGTTTATGACTTAAGGACAGGTGAAAAAAGTTAGCCTATTGCCAGGATAATCTTTCAATGTTCCTTTAAAGAGCCTCTCTCGTGAAAATGTTTTAACCATGTTAACATGCCTATATGGTGTTTTTTATTTGCTACAGGACATATCATGAGTGAAATGAGCAGTTAACACCGTGGCCTAGAATTTCTGCCTCAAAAATCCAGATTCAGACAGCCAGGTTTTATGACATCATATGTCTAAGGAACCAATCAAATCACTTGGCTGGGATATTCTATGGAACACCCCCAGCCACATGACTAGCGTAACTATGGCAGCGGTGGTGGCCGGGGCTTGAGGCTAGATCCATCATTTGTTAATGAGGGAGAAGAGTAGATGTGCTTCCAGCCCCTTTTCAGATTTTTATATATTTCTTTATTTTATTTTATTTTTATTTTTTTTGGGGGGGTGGGGCATGTTAAACTAAATATTGATCCTAACAGAATATTTTTAGAAAATGTGTCAGGAAGAGGTCTTTAAAAATATATATGCAAAAACAGACAGAGGAATTAAAACTCACATGGAAGAAAACATGCTTTTAGTCCAATTTAGAACAGAACATGGGGTAGTGGTGCACTCTGCCTCTTGTGGCTGAAATGAGTATTACAACAACAAACACTGAAACAAAATTGATCCTGACAAAAGAAATATGTTTTCACATCCCAATTTTTGTTTTTCACCTGGCAGCATTTTTTTTAAGGAACTCAGAAAGATTATCCTGGCAAAACCTTTTATTACACCTGTTCCTAAGTCATAAACAGGAGAGAAAACAATTTAGATCAGACTTAGAAAATGGATCACCAGATATTTTTTTTTCTCTCTCTCACCTGCCTCTCAGGGCTTCCGTAGATTGCAGGAGGAGTTCAGGGGAAGAATTACAGGAGCTCAGGACAAAAACAGTAGAAAACAACTCAGGGGAAGCAGGTCTTGGCCAGAGAGAGTTATTTGCCCGAGCATTGAACTGAGAGTAACAGGCTTGGGTGAAGAGCTGAGACTAACAGGCTCAAGCAGACAACTGAGAGAAATACACTTGGGTGGAGAACTCAGAGATACAGTCTTGGGGTGTAGAGGCTCAGGAGAGGAACAAGGAGGGCAGGGTCAGGAGAAACACTCAACACAGAGTCACTCGATACAGGCACAGAAAAATCAAACACAGGGCAATCATGTAGCCTTCAGGGACCAAGAGGATCCAAACTGCTGGAGAAAGCAAAGCTCAAATGTACTGAACATAGCAACGTATTCTCATGAATACGTATGATATCTCATGAAAACTCATGCACAACGGTTTGTATATCTTATGAAATGTGACTGGCGTTATATTTAACATTGTGTAGGTGACGTAAAATGTGACGTAGGATGTGACATATCTACATACGGAAGTTAATTTGAAGGTTAACTTAAAATAACAATGTTGACTTTTAGTTTCAGTGAAAGTCCTTTGTTTGTTTGACCTGTCCACCACTACTCCCACCTGCCATAAACAGACTTTTTGGTCTCTATATTGCATCTTCTCACTTCCTCTTTTAGGTATAAGCCACACCTCCTGGCTCACAATTACCTTATCTCGGTTATCTATGAATTAGAGTGCATTACTTTTCGTAGTTGTAATTCCGAAGACAATCAGAGACTCCATCTGTCAGAAGGAGAATCTTCTCCACCTCCACCACTTACTGTCCTCGAAACAAAGCAAACATACTAAGTGTTCGTGACAGCACTTATGCCCAGCAGGAATGTGCTTCCTCGCTCCACTGCTTTGGCTATATTGTAGATGAGGACTTGAGTCACTTCAGATTTTAAGGAAGGAGACCAGGGGGAGCGGCAGCGTAAAATGATCCTTCTCTCTCCACCAGCAGTGGAAGATTAGTTCCTACCCCCTGCCTGAGCAATCGGCCCAGGTTTAGCTCACTCTGCTATTCTAAATCAATTATACTACCTGCTAAATCAGGCTCTTAGGCAGCAACACACAGGTTGTTTTGTCTCTCTCGCAATCTTTCTCGCTTTACCGGGTGTGTTCCACGTGTCAGTTGCTCCATCATTTTGCTATTCCCCTTCTCATTTGTTTCCACCACTTTTTTCTCTGGCTGTAAAATAGAAGGCCAAGGTGTAGGTGTGGTGCTACTGCCATCTTTTGACTAAACAGAGCTTGTGATAGTGCCAAAGTGAGACAAGATCTTTCTCCACATCTCCAGAGAAGACATAAGAGGGTCAGCATTCAGGAGCTTGCCTGCAACTGTGTCATTTTTCCACATTTTTTCTTCTTCTTAGATTGATTAATCTTCAGAGAAACAGTTTAAGCAAACTTTTCACCCTGATTTCCCTTTTGTTCTACAGAGAACCAGAAGGATTAAAGGGCTCAAGAGGATGAGTGTCCCTCCTCTCCTTCTGTGTTTCTATCCTCTTTTTCCTTTTGTTTTTCCCCTCATTCCTTATGGGTTCTTGTTTGCTTTGACGTAAAATATCTTGTTGTCTTTTGTTTTGTTGTGACATTGAATTTCTCCTCAGAAGATTCAGTGGTCTGCTCAGCTGCACATCAAGGGAGACAAGATACATTACAAAACATTTTCCCCTCACAGCAAATCTCATTGTTATTCAACCTTGATGCAAGAAAAGAAGATTTTTCCACAAACTTTTAACTTTAAGCATCCACACATAAACACGTGCACATACATACACACCCACTGTTTAAACAGAGGAGGTGGTGATAGTAATGGTAACAGTGCATTAAAAATGTTTGCATAAATTCTCCATTCATATTATGCCCACTAGTGCGGGTAATTGAGATTGTGTTGCGATGTATGAGGTGGAATACAACCGATGTTGTCCCTGTTTAGCTCGGTGATCTATATTCAGAGAAAATGCTGAGATAACACTCATTTGCCTTAACGAATGCTCACACAAACAAACACACTTAAACAAACACACATTTGTTTTACTTTGCTTGCAAAGCGTTTCCATCCATTTATAGTCAATCCCAAACTGCTGAACTAAAGCAAAAGCAAAACTAGCATACTTAAACTGAACCTGTGTCATTTTGATGACATAAATCAAGAATTAGCATGCACACACACACACACACACACACACACAAAATACAGTTAAACAGACTTGTCACTAGATATAATATACTGCAGTTATCATACAAGTTCATACTATAGCAGTATCATGGATGGTGTATCATAGCTTCTTAGGTGTATTTCGGCATCTGTTGTAATCAAATATTGCTGTCTACATTTGCTCATTGTGATGGGATAAACCCGGAAGAAGTGGTTGGTGGTTTTATCTTTCTTTTGGTTTTCATATGTCCTTCACATCCAGTGTGTTGGGAAGTTGTCTGAAACACATGACACCAGCTTATTACAATCTCCAGAACACTGGGGTTCGAGGATAGTTTCAATGATGATAAATGAGTATTAGTGCAGTGATATTCCACTATTTAACACATTTAACACACACAAATACATATGCATGTGGTTGCTCCCAAGTGCTCTTCCACACATACTTTGTAGTGTGTAGTGTTTTTTTTAAGAATTCAGACATTATTTTTTTTAATGGAAAAAAGCACTGTAGGTATTGAAAAAGGTCAAAACAACTGCAGGAAAACTGCATGCACTTGAAAGTGATTAATGATATATAGCCTTAATGTACTGTAGATTCTGAATCTGCTGCTTTCCGTGTAGATATTGTGTGAGAGAGTACATGCTAGCAGCTTGTTTGAAACTGTATACTAACATAGGCTACTATTCATACATGTGATGTAAAACTGTCCAAATATCTACAGCATAGTATATGGATTTTGACCAGCATTAAATTGACCAGTTTCAAAATGCATTGCACTCATTCATCATCTTCATATTTAATCTGAAAGAATATATGGTTACTTTCAAGTGAGCACGCCAGTATTATTTATTTATAATGAATTTAGATTACTGGCTGTGGACTACCTTTGTCATTTTTACAAGAGAATCAATCACTTATGATCAAGTGAGACAGCTTTTATCTCATAGCCACCAAGCGCATATGGTTGTCAGATGTTGTACATCTCCAGAGCAAATAAAACCCTTCTTAAGTCACAGAGAACGTATTCCTTAGATTCAAAACAAGACATGAAGACAGACACAAACATGCACTAATGGCACACACTCATTCACACAAAGGTTCTTAATTCACTTTTCATGTTGTAGAGTATCATTAAAAGTTAATGGAAAGGAGCTCAGGACTATAGTCAAAGTTAGTAAGTATACAGTGTATGTGTATGCATATAGGCTAGTAAGACTACTTAGTATCTGTTTGCGTGCAGTAGCAATTTGTTTACGTTGCAGCAAAGTTGCCTTTCCATAGCTCTCAAAGTTTTTGATAATAGTATGCTCCAAAGGTCAGACCACCATGAAAGAGGATAAGTGGGAATCATGGTCTCATCCATTTCTTTCAGATTGCCTCTACCTCTCTCCATTTAAATATCCATCGTATATTCATAGTATATCCATAGTATATCCATGGCCCGGCCTACTAATGCTTTTGGGACAATGTTATCAGGTCATCTGCAGGAACACCAACTGGCTTGGGTGCTTGCTTTACTGCCTCTTCAGTGTAAAGTCTGATACTTTGCTGTGGATAGTACCTGTAGTAGGTCTGTAAGGTCTGTGCAAAACACATTTTTAGTTCCTCAGATTTTGCCATAGATGTGTCCTCCAAGATATTTGAAGAAGGGATTGGTAAATGCCAAGCCCTATATCATATTCACATTCACTGCCCAGTGTCGCCTTGAACACTGTGTGCTGAAACAAATGGGAGGAAACTACACGGCCTTGAGGCTAACATGACGCCACACCAATCCAAGAGCTGCATGCTCCAATAAATTCAGAATGCTGCAGCACGTGTTTTGACAAAAAAACAAGAAACGGGATCATATTTCTCACGTATTAGCTTCTCTGCACTGGCTCCCTGTAAAATTGAATTTAAAATCCTCCTCCTCACCTACAAAGCTCTTAATGGTCAGGCACCATCTTATCTTAAATATCTTTTTAAACCCTATTATCCTACTAGAGCACTGCGCTCTCAGAATACAGGATTACTTGTCGTTCCTAGAGTTTCCAAAAGTAGAATGGGAGCCAGAGCCTTCAACTATGAAGCTCTTCTCCTGTGGAGCCAACTCCCAGTTTTGGTTTGGGAGGCAGACATCATCTCCACATTTAAGAGTTGGCTTAAGACTTTCCACTTTGATAAAGCTTATAGTTAGGGCTGGCTCAGGCTTGCCTTGGACCAGCTTATGCTGGGCCTAGACTGCTGGGGGACTTCTCACAATACACTGAGCTTCTCTCTACTTCTGGATTGTGGTGGCACGGGGTCATGGTGGAACCTGATTGTGGCTTCGCAAACAGCTGTGGACGTGCTTGATGCCTACTGCTACTATTATTAATAGTGGTTGACCAGAAATTCTGGGACTTGTAAATCACTGAGGGTGGTCTTGACCTGCTCAATTTCAAAAGTGATATGACACTATAAACAAAATTGAATTATATATGCCATTGCCATAACCCTTTGTCTCCTCTGTGTGATAAAGCTAGCTTTGCAGCCAGGTAGTCTACTTAGTGCAAGGTGCACTGTCCAGGATATGCCACTTTAATTTAACATGATCGACTCAATCAAAAGCCTTGGACACGTCAGCCAAAAAAATGTGTCACCAGTGTTGGCTTTGATTCAGTTTCACTAAGGCAGGTACATTTAGACATTGAAGCCATGAGTGGCTGGAGTGGTGGGGGTGCAGAGGTCTCAGAGCCACACACTCCAAATATTAATTCTCAAGATCTTTATGTACATACATCCACGCTTCCACTGTTCCTCTTGTATAGCAATAACTAATCTTAATGGAAACATTGGTAGTCTTGTACTGATGGTTAATCTGACATGTTTGAAAGATGAAGTTACAGCTAATTACAGTAGCTAAATGGACAAAACAGCAGGAGAGTCAGCAGTGTGAATGGCAGAGGCACCCATTTAAAAAAAAATATTGTCCTTTTTGTGCTCCACTTTTGGTGTTTTTTTTCCCCCCACAACGGTGATATATTTCCACATATTTATTTCTCTATGTGGTACTATATCTTATGAGGTTGTCTCTTTGACTCATTCCTGTTGTGTATGTATCATCATTTGTCATACATTTGGTTCAGATAATAGCTCACAAAGCACCACTGTTAACATCTGAATACTTGTATGTTTTTAAGCCTACTAGCTTTGTATGTAGCCACACTTGAATACATAAACCTACACAAATATATTACAGCAGCCCTGAATGTGTTGATGAATTAATATAAGGACTATAGTGCCACTCATGAACAAAACTGAAATACCACTGTCAGTTACCACTGACAAGTGCATAATTGAACAACAATCAATTAAAAAGACGTTTAACCAAGGCAGTTAACAGCCTTAATATTGCAAAGGTGTCTTTGAGTTATTGAAAAAAGAGAGAGTGAAATGATAATCACAGTATCTAGTTTGTTATAGAAAAAGTTCTCCACAACCCAGATATTGTCAATGATGGGTTTATTGTGCCATCCCAAGTGATTGACTTGGTTTTCTTAATGGGCTGTCTGACCCTGAAAAGGCACGCACACACACACACGCAAAAGTGGAGATCAACCCCGTGTGTCAAGAGCAGAGCAATCGATCCGTCAACTCAGTAGCACTTCAGATCCACTTCCCCCTCATGGTCGACAGGAATATACACTTTTATGCGCAGATAGGCTCCCTCCACATTTTGTCACACTCAAGCAAATGTGCACCTTAATGAGCACACTACATAAACACAAACAGGCAAATACGTACACCCACTTGAGCACTTAGTCAGACATACTGGGCCATTGCAGGTTTCTTGGTGACAATTGGATTGCTAGGAAGGCTGTGGGTGTACAAATCAATTAGCCTACAGCTCAGTGAGATGTCAGAGTTGAGGTAGCTTATTGTACTGTTTTCACTTTTGTTGATTGAAAAAGAGCAGACAGGTCAGAAGAAAGTTGCATCATGTGGTGCCTGTGTTGTCAATGCTAAAAAATCATTGTTAGTTCTCATTTGCAGTTTCTTTGTTTTTCATGAAGGTTTCATGCATTCATGGGCATTAGCTGAGGCTATGAGTTCTGTAAATCGGAGCTTCCAGCCAGGCGGTAGCTTGCCTGTCAAAAGTAAACAGCGACAAACGATACTGAGCTCATTTTAAACGACAATAGCTCTCAAAAGCTAACTTGGTGCTTGTCATTTTTTTGCTGGCAGTCGCTGCTCATTCAGTCCCCAGCTGATGACAGCACTGACCAGCTGGACAGAAATGGGCAGCAGGCATCACCATTAGCTTAAATCCAGTTTCACCTTGGTTGGCAGCAAAATATGTGACGGTATTTCATGATGTGATGCCTGTCAGCATGGTCCTGAAGGCTGATGTCCGAAGTTGTTTAGGCCAATGGCTGCCTAAAAGATCTCCAATTATAGGAATGGTGCTCTCAGCTAAAGTCCAAGCACCATTATTTGTGCCCAAACTCACCTTTAGTAATGATAGCTGTGTCAATGCATGAGGGTGGATTGACCATCAAAAAGAAGATGGGTTCTCGTGGCTTTTGTAATAATAAAAACAAGTTGAGGCAGATGGCCGCCCACTCAGTCTGGTTTTGCTTGAGGTTTCTGACCTTTTAAAAGGAAGTTTTTCCTCATCACTGTTGTATCATCATCACATTTGTATGAAACACAATGAGGGTTACTTTTAAAACTCATCCAGTACAGATTACTGAATACATGCCCTAAAATGTAATTTGTAACGTATTCCATTAGATTACTCAAATTAAGTCATTTATTCTAAATACTTTGGATTACTTTCATGAAAAGTGGGACAGTAGTTTTTCCGTAATCCTGCTGACAAACAAACTGAACCAAAAACATAACCTCCTTGGCAGAGGTAATAAAGTAATCCCTTCAGTAATCTATTTTAAAGACAGTAACTGTATTCAGAATACCACCAAGCTACAGCTACTCATACTTTGTATTTTAAATACTTAATCCGAATGCAAGTATTGAGATTACTCAGCCCTGATGAAGGCGTGCTCATGGACGAATGCTGGGACTTCATAAAGCATTGAGAGTGGTCTAGACCTGCTCTATATGTGCCCTGAGATTACTTTTGTTAATATCATGCTGCCATTAGTGTCACTGTTTTCATGGCCTGGCCTACTAATGCTTTGTCATTATCGCAGTCAATGTGTCCTTTATTATACCGAATACACTCTATAGTCATATTCACAGTTGCATCACAGTCATAGTCATTTTCATGTATTGTTTATTTAAAACAGGGACAGTGTACAATACATACATTGCACCAGATATAACACAATGCTATTTTTCATCTGTTATCCATAGGTATATAATGCACATACAATGTAATAATAATAATAAGAAGAAAGCTAATTCCACATAACAATCATGAATACACCTGCAGACATTGAGAGAATAAAAACATCACTCTAAAAGAGATAATTCCATATAACATTCATAAATAAATCTGTATGCATTCAGGGAGGCAATATCAGACCTTAATGACAACATGATTGTCTGTCTTTCAACCATGTTTTAACATTTTTAAACGACTAAAATTAATACATTCTACTCTACAATATTTTGGGGATAGTAGGCTATTCCACTGTTTTATTGCTGTGATTAAAAAGACAGTTTGTCACCATCGTCACTTTCTGTCCGTCTTAACATTGGTTCAGTTTACCAGTTTTGTCATTGTCATTACATCATATTTGTTATGTTTTTACATAACCGTGATGACTAAGTTTGTGTGTGTGTGTGTGTGTGTGTGTGTGGGTGTGTGTGTGTGTGTGTGTGTGTGTGTGTGTG
>JAOVVB010096320.1:0-13185 GCA_028570985.1 Heterobranchus longifilis | reverse complement strand
CACACACACACACACACACACACACACACACACACACACACACACACACACTCACACACACACACACACACACACAGATGTGTAACATGAGATGACGATATGTTCTCTCCCTCTTTCTTTCAGAAAACCAGAGATGGAGGAGTCGCTGTTCCCCACCAACTATGAACCACTAATGATTCTGGGACAGGGATCATTTGGAAAGGTGGTCAAATGTCTCAGAAAAGACACAGAAGAAATTGTTGCTGTAAAGATCCCTCATCTGTCCTGCAGCATCCACCATGAAGTAGGTCCCTCTATTCATCAGCAAATATTGTTTTTATCCAGTGCTGGACAGTAACAAATTACATTTAGTCGAGTACTGTGCTTAAGTACAGTAGAGTATCTGTACTTTACTTGAGTATTCTTTTTTGAAAACGTATTACTTTGACTCCACTACATTTGAAAGACAAATGTTGTACTTTTGACTCCACTACATTAAGGCTCTCGTTACATTTACTTTGAAATCAGCAGATTAATTTTATTTTATTTTATAAAACACAAAAGCTCTTTGGTAAAGACCTCTTTCTAACGTTACTCAGATCTAACCTGTCGCGTGTTTTTTCGTGACAAAACGTAGTTTGGGAGAGCAGACAGACTTGTGGGAGACAGACTTTGTAATGTGTGACCCCCTGAACGTAGTGTGCAAACCACAACGACGCAAGACACCCGATTACAAGACAGAGAGTTGTGTAGTGTGAACTTTACAGCCATCCCACCACGTTGAAAGTTGTGTAGTGTGTGCTTGGTGTTACTGACATCACACTTATGTCATATTTTGTGTTTTCTCCAGTTGGCTTTAATGAAATCCTTCAAGTCGTTGAAGCTGGAGGAGCATAACATCGTCAGGTTCATTGACTCGTTCAGACTGAGGGACAACAGGGACGCTCTGGTCTTCGAGCGGCTGGATATAAGTCTACTGGACTACATGGTCCTGAGGAGCTACACGCCTGTGCCGTTATATGAAGTCAGGCGCATAATCCAACAGGTATGGATACAGTCGCATCAGACGCAACATTAAAGTCAAAGAGTTGTCCGTGTTTCTCCAGTCTCTGAACATTATCATTTGTTTTTGCAGATGGCCACAGCATTAAACATCCTGAAGACCTTTCAAGTGATCCATGCAGATATAAAGTTAAACAACATCATGCTGGTGGATCACACAACGCAGCCCCTCTATGTGAAGCTCATTGACTTTGGAATGGCTTTTCCAAAATGCAAAGCGAAGCAGGGCGACATTTACCAAATACTAAAACACAGGTAAGCTATATAGAGACTTTAATCATGATTCTACTAGTTTGTAGGACATTTCTGCCATCTGCTCAAATATGACTGTTCCTTATTCTGTCTTCTACATTTGTTTCATATTCAAGGGCTCCAGAACTTATTTTAGGACTTCCATTTTCAGAGGCCATCGACATGTGGTCTCTAGGTCATGTTGCATCATCCCTTCTGTTGGCTACCGTGCTCTTCCCGGGTGATTGTGAATATACTGTAGTAAGTCATAAACTGCTTCCTTTTCCCTCTCCTCCTATAAGATCTAGTACTGCTACATCCACATACACATATACACTTTGTTATCTCATGAATGATTGGCTCTAGATATTAAAGGTACCCTGTGGAGTTTTCTTGGAGACAGTGAAAACATTTACATGCACAGTAAAGTCCAGCTGTGGTTATATCTACTTGGTGCTACAGACACATTTCGGTTGGTACCAAAAAGTACTGAGATTTGGGCTCCACAGGGCACATTTAAAAATATCACGAAACTGATCTCATCCTGCACTAGTAGGTGTGGACATGAAATCCAATCAATCACAAACTTTAAAGTAATCCTATTGCATGAAGCACCATTTGGCATTCTGTCTGTTTTGGCAGCATTTCTGTCATTTGTCCTTTGAAAGATGCAATACAACATACAATGTTTATTATACATGTTATTTTGACTGTGGGAGAGACTCCTGTTGCATATCTTGATGTGATGCTGTGTTTTGTCTCCAGATGCGATACATAATGGATTTTCTGGGTGATCCTCCAGACCATATTCTGAATGCTGGGATGTACACCAACAGATATTTTGAAAAATCACCTTGTGGTCACTGGAGACTGAAGGTACGACAAGACCAAAAGTCACCTCATCCTTTACTTTCTCTTCTCTAGTTATGTTAGTTATTATATTTGATATTATAAGTTAATCAGTGAACATGATTAAGAGGTATCTGACATATTTGTAACTTTATTTCAGCAACACACATTTCCCAGAGAACGCAGGGCCTACAATTTATGCAACCTGGACGATTTGGAAACGGTATGTGTTTAAGTAGATTGTGCTGTAGCTGCTGAAGATGGACTTTAATTGATTGTCTGCTTATGAATCAAAACGTTTACTTTACTGCTGCTGGATTTGTCCTTTGTTTCCCATATTAGTTGCCCCTGACCAACCTGACTGAGGTGGACACTGATGAAAGGAAGGAGTGCATTGACCTGCTGAAGGCAATGCTTTGTATAGATCCCGATGAGAGGATCACCCCCAGTGAAGTCCTCACCCACCCATTCATCACAAGGGGCAGCCTCCACCATACATCTGAGTAAGTGTCTGAAATGGAAGTCTTTATTTTACTGCTTTATATGCAGATTATCAGACAGTACAGGGTTGACAGGATTCACATGATCTGCAGTGTATTTTCAAGTAGTTAAGACATTACTTTGAAATATGTCTAATTGCATTTCAATTTAAGATACCTCTAATTCAATTCTGACAGTTGCTAAACTATGATTGGATTGATTCAATTTGAATTTTTACCAGTCTGAATGTAATTAGAGATATCTTCAATTACTGTTGTGACATCATAAATGGGATCTGAACGAATGATAAAATGGGGTGATGATATCTGTGACATCAAGAACTTCGGACGAATATTTCTTGAAGATATGTCCTGACCAGTCAGACTGTAACTTAAGATAGCTTGAGTCATCAATTAATAATTCTGACTGGTGATATTATAATTATGATTTGTCAAAATGCATTTGTAGTTTTCCAGAATGTAATTAGTAATAGTCACATAACACTTTTAATATATAAACTGCTTGAAATACATAGTCTGTCATTAATAAGTCTGTAGTTTCACTGCATTTCCATTACACATTTGAATACTTGCATACTATCGTTCTCTGGCCATGAATATAACAGTGTTACTCTTTCCTTTGACAGTCAGTCCTGCACCAGTCACACAACCAAACCAGGAACCAGTCGAACAGCGGAACCGGGAACCAGTCGGACAGCGGAACCGGGAACCAGTCAGACAGCGGAACCGGGAACCACCCGGACACCTGAACCGGGAACCACCCGGACACCTGAACCGGGAACCACCCGGACAGCTGAACCGGGAACGAGTCGGACAGCGGAACCGGGAACCAGTCGGACAGCGGAACCGGGAACCAGTCGGACAGCGGAACCGGGAACCAGCCGGACAGCGGAACCGGGAACCAGCAAAACATCTAAAACAGGAACTAACCAGACAGCTGAACCGGGAACCATCCAGACAGCTGAAATAGGAACCACTCTGGCCAATAAGGCCAAGCAGAGCAAAGCTAAGGACAGGTGGGTTCTTTCTACAGTTATATCATTCGATTCAAACCTCATTTCATCTCAGCAGGAGGAGATCAGGTCTCTTCAAAATCTGACATATTAAGGAAATTGATGTGGTTTATGATCAATAGCATGTAATGCAACTAATTATGATTTTAGTGTGCTTTTGAATAACTGTACCTGTCTTCATTCAACAGCACAAAAGAGACTCTTGGAACACCTTCAAAATTACCACCAGGTGTTATCTTGGTGCAGCCTCGAGAAACTGACAGCAGCAGTCCGTTGTCGGAATATAAAACTCGGTAAGACTATTTTTTCTCATCATGTCAGCCATGTCTGTTTCTTTCAGTAATATATAATGGATGAGTTCCTCATCAGCTGTCTGTTTAACTGCATGTGTCTTAATTCCACAGCTTGAGTAACTCCAGTGGATTTCATGAATCAGCTTCAGCAAAATTACCTCCAGGTGTTATCTTGGTGGAGCCAGCACCACCTGAACGCCGCCTGCTTTTGGACGAGGACAGCGGGCAGAGTGAAATTTGGTGAGATGATTTCCTCTGGACACGTCAGTCATCATATTGAGGAGAAAATGGGGGTGTTAGACCACCATTAGAGCAGTTTAGGGAATCATATATTAACTGTGTGTTTGTGTGGTTTTAGCTCAATGGATTCGCTGGAGGACAGATCTGAAATTAGTGCAGTGGAGAACTCTCCTTCTACAGATCTCACTGCCACCACTTCTGGTACGTAATGCTCACCACCACTTGTGTTTGAATTATTATGGTCTTTCACAGTAGGCGATTTAGGACCGGAGGAAGTCATAATTCATCGTTTCATAGTTCTAAGAACCCCCATTTTTCTTGTGTCCACACTGCAAGAACTGTGAACAATCGTAGTTGTTAGAATCCCATTTTAAGGAACTGTTTTAGCTCCTGTTTCAGAGTTGGTCCTCTCTCAGCACAAGAGGAACCACACAGCCAATGCAGCACCGGCAACTGCCATTTTTAAAAACACATTAGCCCCGTAAACAATAGACAACACAAACAACAGCTCGTAACGGAAAAAAAAAATTAAAGACAGCACGGACAAATGGACCGACAAGTCCAGGCTTTACTTAACATATTTATGACAGGGGAGTCTCAGGGAGTCCCCAGAACTGTTTGGTCCAAAAACGCCTATATCCTAAATGTCCTTTTGATTTTCAGACAACACAGAGCCCAAGAAGAAGAAGAAGAAGAACTGCTTCAAGCGCTTCTTATCCTGGACAAAGAAGATATGCTGCAGCTGCATCTGTGTCCAAAATGACGACGCCTGAATCGCTCTATGACGTTTTTTAGCACAACACCTCTCTTGTGGTGTTCTGTTGCAGACTCTGCCAAGCCACTATATAGCCACCTCTGCCAAGCCACTATATATATATATATATATATATATATATATATATATATGTATATAGTGGCTTGGCCAAACCAAATAACACACAAAGGGTAACTAAGATGGACACAAACTACAACTAAATATGAAGAAAACTAAACCCAAACTCCAACAATCACAGTAACTCAAAGACAAAGAAACTAATGATTAATATAACAAACAGTTGCATGAACAGTGTGTGTATTTTGTCTAAAAATGTAAGTTTTAAAAGCAAACTAACTGTGTGATGTTAATTGCTGAGATGTGGCTGACTGTGTAGGTAGCAAAGCTAATGAGGTGAGAGAGTGTGAATTGGGTTCATATTACTCTGTGTGGCTGTGGCCATCACACCCACAAAGTCAGGGTATATTAATATCCAGGGCAAAATAACAAAATGTCATCATTATCATGTAAAATAACAAATATTTTGCAGAACTGCATGTAGTCTTACAGACGGCAAACACATTTCCTCCCTCCTGACTTTGTCACTTTAAGTTTTCCTCCTGTCCCTCTCATGTCTCACTACGCCTCCTATGGGGAAGATTAGCGATTAGATTATCTGTAGATTGCGCTATAATTACCTGCGGATTTGGAGATTGCAAGTGGACATCTCTTGATCAGCAGACACTTTATCAGAGGATTATCAAGAGGCAATCTAACAAAGGCCTGTCTCTCAGGGAGGAGATCAAACCAAAGTGAAAAAAATGCAAAAGAGAGAAAGAGACAATTTACCTTGGCTTCTCTTTTTCAGGACGACCAGTGAGGTGGCCAGAAATGATCATTCCAAAAGAATTGGGTAAATTGTGATCACTACTTAATTAACTTTCCCTCTCTACTACATGTCTACATGTGCAAGTTTGAGTGGGATTCTACTGACATGCTAGAGGATTATGAAATTAAATATACCTGCTCTGATTTGTGCTGCCCAATAAAAATCTAATTATGATTCTGCAGTTCTAACCCTCCTATCATACAGTAAATGGGCTTATAATTAGCATAATTTAAAGTTGAGCTGAAATTAAAAATGCATTTTCAAGCCTTTTAGATCACATCTTGCATCATGTTGTGCAACTATTTAACAACATTTAACATTTACAGCATGTATAGAACACGTATCTATGATATGTATGTGCATATGCATAAAAACATGCATGTATGAAAATGGTTACAAACATAACATCCAGATGTCTAGATTAATGTGACTACTATGTAATGTGACTGCTATGCAAATGAGGATTAGAAGGGAATAGATGAGAAAACACACAGGAACCTTGGCGAAATACATGTGTCCACTTAATAATATTTCTCTTAAAAGCACAGCTGTAATTAACACCATTATTTATGCTATTATCTCCATTTGCCTGTAAGTACTGTATACTGTACAGTTCCATTTCCATTGAGAACAAATGTACTGTTCTCCATATATAGTACTCCTTAGGTTATTATATCTTTAGGTTATTATAGCAGAATGACAGAGGGAGGAGTGGAGCAAAATAACACTCTGATAATTGTTAAATTCAACTCACATTTGCATGAGAAGGGTGGATGGAGAGCAGGGCTGTTGTCAGTGTTATTGTACTTTAATAACCTTCTCCCCATTAGAAAGGTGTGATGGGATCTTCCCATTATGAGCTATAAAGCCATGTTCCCTTTAGGTTCTCCCACCCATTTATATGGAGATGATGTCCGTCCTGTATCTCTGCATGGCGTAATTGGGCCTACAATCTGTAAAGGAGTGGAGTACACACCCCTATTCTTATCACTCCGAGAGGACGTGTGTAAGGAAGTGTGTGCACTGGTGTGTAGCTACAGTATATATCCATGTGTGTATCTGCATTTGAATACATTTGTGCGCGACTGTACCTCGCCGGGCTCTGTGGAGAGATACGGAGGACAAGGAGAGCCTTGATCTCATAGGCTGGAATCACAAAGCAGGCACGTCTCAGATGTTAATTTGAAAATGAAGGATATCTCTCATGCTTTTTCTTCCCCACTCTTAGCCCACTCTTCAGATGTTGAGAGGGCTCTCCATATATCTGAGGAATGCTGGGGTTGGGTTTATCTGTTAGTACCCTGGAGGCTGCCCTGTTTCACTTCTGTCCCTATTCTGCCGCTATTGATCCATTATCACAAGTATCCATTTCAATTCCAGGGCAGACAGCTTCTTAATATGTGACCTTGTTTGCATCAAGGTTGTTTTGTCTTATCGGAGTCGAGAGACAGAGACGGAGATGGAGAATTCCAACAGAGGACTCCCGCAACCTAGATTTTAATTTGCTTGAAATTGTTATCAAATTTCCTCTTTCCAGATTCAATATCACTTAAGCGAGTGCTTTCACAGGCCACTGTTGAAAATCAATAGGAGTTAGTCATCCCCACCAAAGGACATGCACAACAGCTCGATACAGTCACAACACTGGCGCATGATTAGACAAGACACCTTCATTTCCAGGGCTTTAAACAACATTTTCATGTAAAGAAGTTAGGTCCAATCAACCCGAGTTTGTTGCATTAGGAAAGAAATTGTGACCTATGGGAGACCACTGTTCATGCCATAGACTGTATAAAAAGGATGGACAGAGTAAGAGTGATGTCCCCCATTGGTTTGTGGACTCCTGTGTTGACTTTTTCGAGCCAGAAGTAGGGATGCCTTTTTTTCCACCGGTTAATAAACCTGTGACAACACCAGTATTACCGGACACACTGTAAACGGTGTCCGGTAAAGCTTTTCCTGCCAGGTTCAGAGGCGAAGCAGAAGAGCCCCTCGGCGCTGCCCGCTTCCCAAAAATGTAAAAAACAGTGAATTGATGTAATTAACGTTAACTTTATTGATTCTTTATTAAATAACACAGCTGTGGAATCATCATTGCGCACAGGAGACAAACAGATGTTAAAAATGCCTGTTTCAAAGCATTTATTCAACAAAATGTAATATATTTAACAAATTGTGATAACTTAATAATCATTTAATAAAGGCTACAGTACTGTAAGAAGCATAAATTAGTCCAGATAAACACCTTCGCTCCTCTAATGACCTGAAGCTGTCGGGACCCTCTCTCCCTCCCTCGTTAAGTGCTGCAGGCTCTCAGAGCCGCAGGTTAATTTTGCAAGAAAACACACTGATGTTCTATTACAAACAATAAATATATGATATAAACAATCTGACTCTTCACCTTTTCACTATGACACTAACTTCTCCGCCATCGTCTTGTCATGAAAGTGAAATCTGACTCCTCTGTGCTGCTGCTGCAGGGTCGTGTCTAAAGGGTAACCCTAGATTTGCAGAGCAGACACAGGGTGTGTGCTGCAAAAAATGAACTGAATGGCGTATAATTAATATTAAAAAAGCAGGCGGTGGGCAAGTAGTGTCATGGGTGTCTGCCCCAACATCATGTAACACAGGTAGCACTAACCACCGTGGCAAGTCTAGCCAGAAGTGACCATATTTGGACAAGATGACAGTGCTGGGCACGATGACAGGGTCACGCCAGTGATGTCTCATCCGGTCTCATCTATGGTGTGGTACTTCAGTAGCACATATACTAAAATTGGTATAAATGGCACTGCTAAGCTAAACCCATGAGCTAACAGCTAAAGAAGGGGGAAGGTTGCCGACTTCTCCTGCTGGTCATTATGCCGGTTCACTTTTCAGGCCTGAAAGCTCTGTCCATCTTTTTATACAGTCTATGGTTCATGCGTAAGTTAACACATTTTTTACATGCTTGGTGTTCTTAATGATCACCTTTTTAATTGTCACCCTGGATATTTGTATGAGGGGAAATTGCTCCATGATTTAAAGAATACAATAAGAGCCTCCCCAGCACACTGTTAGCCAAACCCCAAAAAGACAATCAGGACATCTGTGTTTTTTAAAGAGGAACCAAAGTGACAGTAACAGCTTAGCTAATATGCATGTTCTGTAATCATCAATCATCTTTGACATTAGTTGCGTGTAGAATTAATATCTATTGAACTACTGTCATTTCTACACATCCACTTATTGTATGGGTCATTAGCAGCAGCAGCTTGCCCAGCACAGAAGCTGAAGCTTTGTAGTAAATGTGGTGCAACTTTTTTACAGAATTTAAGGAAGTTGAGTGCATCAAGATAAAAAGCTGTCTAAAAGTCTCCTGTCGGGTGTCATTACACGTTGCACAAGAATTGGGTGCAAGATGATGAGAAATTTAAAAGAGCACCCGTCAAGCCATAAAAAATGATTTAGAAAATGTGATGGAAATGTGGCATTTCTGTTTGTTTGTATTAATTTGAGAAAGCTTACGGTCTCCGATTTTGAGATTTTCAGCTTTTAATCTCTTCAGTGAAGCAGTAGCTTGAGTTGTCATCACATGCTTCATGTACGTCATGATTTATTTGTTAAGTCTGTTTCCATTGCACTTTGTCACATTTTGCTTTCATTGACACACCAACTTTTCCAATTCAGCCAAGTGTAAAAACTTCTATCCACGCTTCAAGACTCTAAAATTTAACTGATTACACTTTATTGCCACAAGCAAGTTGAAGCGTGGAGCATGTTTCCTCTTTCCCTGAGGGCTTGTCTTGTGATGTCATTTTGTCTTTTTGTGTCATGGCCTTAGGCTGGAATTCCAGACCTCTGCTGAGTTCATTTCTTTCACTTTGCATGGGTCTGGCCTCACTCCCGTTCAGACAGATTTCCATCGACTGAAAACTTGTAGATCCAATCACAACCATTTATAAGGCAGATTTAAGCCTCTGTCACAGAGGATGACCATGAGGCAGACATTATTGTCAACAAAGATGGCTGCCGCCTGTACCATTCACGCAATGCTCAGGAAACTCACACCAAACTGAAACTAGGTAAGGCTGATCAAATTTTAATCAAGATTATGTTACTACATTGCCTATTCCTCACCTAAAATGTTTTCAGAAACACATTTTAGTGTTCTGTTTAGCTGCAAAGTTATAAAGTTTGTAGAAAGTTTTCAAAACAGACCAAGCACCAACCTGCACGTCTCTCAGCGCATTGCTCTGATTGGTTGTAGGTCACTTTTCGTTGCTCTGATTGGTTGTAGGTGATGTTTCGTTGCTCTGATTGGTTGTAGGTGATGTTCCGTTGCTCTGATTGGTTGTAGGTCTATCCAATTGCGCCCAGAGGCATTTTGGTCTTGGAAATCAAAAATTAACTGAGAGGTCCCAGACTAATTTTGCATTTGCAACTTAGTTTGGTGATGCCAGGCTGTCATGGCCTTGCCCTGTAATAAATAATGTAATGTTGTGGCTGGTCTACACTCCTGATTACTTTAGACACAGCATGTTGAATGTTGTGACCCCATCGCACAGTTCTGGTTTGCATTTAAAACACTGACAAAGAAGTGCTTGTACTTTAAAACTGTATTTAAGTACAGTACTTGAGTTCATGTTCTAAGTAGTCTCACGTAGCCAGACCTAACTCAACAGCGCTGTGTCCGCACTGGGGGGAAGGTCTGGATTGAATGTCTTTCACTCCGGCATCGTGAAAACAACTCCCTCGCCTGTTTATATGTCATTAAACCAATCACAATCATCTTGAGCAGTGCCACGCCCCGGCTGCAGCGAAGGGACTCTGAGAACCACACTAAAGGAAGGAGGGACTTCCTCCGGCCGGGGTCTCCTCCCAGCGGAAGTATAAGGCTTTATGCCAACACTGCTTACGTACCCAGCCAGACTATGTTCTAAGTTACTCTTTATCTCTGGAATACTGCGCAGCTGAAGTGTCAGTATGTGGAAAGAGATATGCTGGGTATCACTGGAAAAGACCAAGCATGCTTACGTGGCTTTTAGCTGTGTAAAGGTTAAAAAATAAGGCAAATAACTTAACCCATGCCCCCCCTTAAAGCAGTCAGCTCTTCAATGAACAAGAGATAATCATTTTGGAGAGCAGGACTTGTTGCCCCTGGGCTAAAATCAAGCTTATTCCACCAGAATGTGACAGAGTGAAACATGAGTTAGCCTGGAGCCAACAGCCCGTTCCTAAGGGTGTGAGTATGTGTGCCTATCTCTCTGTCTGTCGCAAACGACAGTAATTAATTGAGACAAGCACAAAGACAAAAGCACTGACTTGTTCAAGATGCCACCCACACAAACAGGCTAATTACTACGACAGAGCACTGCTGATGCCCCTAGCACTGTTTGGAGAGGGAAAAGAGGGGAAGTGATGTTGCAGCGCTAAGGAGGAAAGAACGCTGAGGACCAGGAAGGAGGGTGCTCTACTAGTCATGTGATTTCATTAGGACTTCCTGCTTTCTCTAGTAAACATCCTCATAAAGACATACTGAAGCACACACCATAATAATAAAAAAAACAGTCCTCCTTGCAGTAGAAGTCTTTGTGGGTCCAAACTTTTGGACCTGGTTTAAAATGGGCCCATAGAAAACCAATGTGAACCCAACATGCATACATTTGTTTTTATCCCAAATGGACCCTAGGACAGTCCTGATGCAAATACCCAGTCATGTTAACACCTCACATCACATATGTGATCAGAGCAAGTCCAATTAATCCACTATTACATTGCCACGCACACCTGAGACCCACAGCAACACAACAAGATCCTATCAGACCTGATTAAACTTTAGACTCAGCCCAATGGGTCCTGGGAAGACCTCTACCTTGAAGGGCTGCCACTGAGTCCTGTATTTGTAATTTTGTGGAAATCAGTAACTAAGTCCTGGATTCAGTCCTTGGCAGCTGAACTTGGTGTCCATCGGTGGGAAGCTGGTGAGGTATCCTGTCATCATTTGTACTGGTTGGTTAGCACGAACAGTTGTGCCCTCCTGGTAAAGCATGATGCTGTCAGCTCAAAATAATCAGGTCTTTATTTGCTGAATTCCTCCAAGATTTCCCCCAGACATTGACATTCGGAGTTCAGAGTGGAGCAACTTCACACCACCGGAAACTGAAATTTAAACTTGCTGAATAAATGTTTGCAATGCCAGTACTTCACCAGAACTGCTTCTCAGATGGTCGGATTGCTTTGAAAACAACCTCCCCACACACCTTTCTGACATCAAATGCCACATTCACACCCACTTCAAGCTGTGTGGTGGTGAGAAAGGAGGTTAAACATCTTGCTTTTTTCATTTGTTTTACAATTATTTCATGACACCTTTATTGAATCTCCTTGATTGCTGTCTTGTCACTCCACCTTCCAGTAGCCTATGTCTTTTCTGACATGGTTGGACAACTCATACAAGTTCTTTCTTAGCATAGCCTGGCCCTTAGGCTTATGAGCCTACAAAGTGAGCTCCCAAATGTAGTGGGTGGCCACTGTGACACTGTGGTGACAGGTTGCATTTTCATCACTTGTAGTTGTGCAAGTTTGGTAGATGCATTTATATTTGATATTTTTTATGCTAGTTACATGACCCTAGGGAGGGCATTTTTGGTGCCCAGATGATGAATCATTTTTTGGTGATCCTCTGACTTTTAATGTAGTTTAGTCAGACAACTCATGTTTGAAATGTTTATTGCAGCAGAAGCAACAGCAGAACATTGTTAGTTTGGCATCTAGACTGACCTCATCACTCCCTGCAGATAATTACATGAGATACTGGGGAGTGATGATTAATATATATTCCATGTCAGAGCCTACAGGTGGATGTTGGGGTGGTGGGGCTTAGCAGTGTAGGCAGTGGCAGGCAGTGGAGGCATGAGAGAGAGAGATAGGAAATGTTTGCAGCTTAAATAGACCATCAATTGGGTGCGCGTGTTTACGGGAGATGAAATGTATGGCGTGAGGCATTTCACATGTGTATGTATCAGTGCAGCTCGAGTTGTCTGCCAGAACTAGCTTGCAGGCATCGCTCCATTTCCACACAAAGTTTTGCAATTATCCAGTAAAGTATCTTGAGATTTACATGGTCCCCAGATGATCCTAAATACTTTGGTAATCCCGGAGTTTTCCTCTATCACCACAAGCAGGTTTTTCTTGGTTCAGATTAAAAGGTTTGGGCAAATATTGGATAGTTACTAGCCACTGAATTTGGAACATCCATGTTCCCACCAGTATGTATTATGTAGTATGTATGTAAGTTCTGGTGATCCCCTGTCCAAATGAAGCTTCATAAATCATTAGTTGTATTTGTTGACCCCACTAGATGGCACTCTATGAAAAAGGCTCAAGGAATGGC
>JAOVVB010096312.1:0-13186 GCA_028570985.1 Heterobranchus longifilis | reverse complement strand
TGTGCGTGTGTACATGTGTACGTGTGTACATTACACTGATACTGACAAACTTACAACAAAACATTTTGACAGACACACACACACACACACACCAATCATTCAATTATTCAATTAACCAATTAAATTATTCATTCAATGATTCAATTAACCAATCATTAAATTAACCAATCAATTAATCCATCAATTAATAATAAAAATGAATATATAAATATTTTGCTTGCTTCATAATGTAATAACCGACGCAAAATGTAATAACTTGTTACATTATGCACAAAAAGTTATGTTATGCGCTCAGCATTTTATCGATCAGTTATTACATTGAGTTTTTATTACATTTTTTTGTTACATTATGCGTCAAATTATTCCAAGGGACATACATGAGGGGGAGTCCCTGGTATATTCTCTATCTTGTAAGGGGTCCTCTGCTGAAAAAATGATTGAGAACCTCTGCTTTAGCAGATGGTGCTCTAACTGCCATTTCTTGTCTTTACTAAGGAGCGGGAAGCAGAGGTGGATCACAGCCATGTTTCCATCTGATCCGCGTGAAGACATCGAGCAGGCCAGTGAAAATGACGGTCAGTGGAGAGCTTTAGGAGCACTATGAATCAGCGTAAACCTTTTAATCCTCTCATTAATCTTGTTCTTGTCTTTTCCTCGTAGATATATCCCAGGTTCAGTGCATCAAAAGCTATCAGGCCCAAGAGCACGATGAGTTAACACTGGAGAAGGCCGACATTCTTCACGCTAAGACCATTACAAGTGACGGTAAGAATTCCTCTTTTACATAAACTGCATTCAAATTTCAACCGGCACCTAAATAAACGTAACTTGTGGCCATAAAAAGTTTAGTCTGTGTGGTGGCCATAAAAAGTTTAGTCTGTGTGGTGGCCATAAAAAGTTTGGTCTGTGTGTCCCACTTAGGGATGGGACAATAATGGATTTTATCATGGATAGGGATGCACCGATCCGACTTTTTCAGTTCTGCTACTGATCCATGGGCTTTGGGTATCGGCCAATACCGAGTACCGATCCAATACTTAACAGGCGGCCCCGGTACCGAGGGAAACACATGGTGTGTTTAGGAAAAATCACTTTTTCATAATCATGAAGATAAGAATTTTTGACAGTATCTTCAGCATTCAGTATCTTTGAACCAACTGTATGTTGTCCAAAATGTCTTATTACAAAGCATTTTAACAACCAACTGTATGTTGTCCAAAATGTCTTATTACAAAGCATTGTAACAATTAAGTCAGACAATTACATATTGTACAACAATACATGTTGTAAATATAAGAGCAAGTTGTGATCAAAAGATCCGTAATAAGTTTGCATGCACGTAATTGCCAAAAACTAGAAATTCCCACGATTTGGAAGACACCTGAACACATCTCGAATCTAAATAGAGCACACACAAAGACATTTCTAATGTATCACCAGAATCTACAAATTCCCACCTTTCTAATGACACCCGAATGCCCCTCTATTTGTGGTGAAATGAGCGATCAAACTTTACCGTCACATTTTAATGTTTTTGTCAGAATATTTCACCAAGACTTCTGTTATTTTCGCACAAAATGAAATTCAATGATTCAGTGAACCAATTATTCAATGAACCAATCATTCAATTCACCACTTATTCAATTAACCAATCATTCAATTAATCAATTATTCAGTTAACCAATTAATCAATTATTCAATTAACCAATTATTCAATTAACCAATCATTTAGTCAAATTAATAAATGATTCAATTATTCAATTAACCAATTATTCAATTCAATTAACCAATTCAATATTCAATTAACCAATTATTCAATTAATCAATTATTCAGTTAACCAATTATTAAATTATTCAATTAACCGATCATGCTCTTAATCAATTAACCACTTATTCAATTAACCAATTATTCAAGTAACCAATAATTCAATTAATTAACCAATTATTCAAGTAACCAATAATTCAATTAACCAATTATTCAATTAACCAATTCAATTCAATGAATCAATTCAATCATTCAATTATTAAATTAACCAATCATTCAATTAATAAATTATTCAATTATGCACTTAATCAATTAACCACTTATTCAATTAACCAATTATTTAAGTATTCAATTAACCAATTCAATCATTCAATTATTCAATTAATCAATTAAATTGACCAATTAAATTATTCAATCATTCAATTGTTCAATTAACTACTTATTCAATTAACCAATTATTCAAGTAACCAATAATTAAATTATTCAATTAACTATTAAATTAACCAATTATTCAATTGTTCAATTAACCAATCATGCACTTAATCAATTATTCAGTTAACCAATTAATCAATTATTCAATTAACCAATTATTTTAGTAACCAATAATTAATTTAATCAATTAACCAATTCAATTAACCAATTATTCAATTCAAGTAACCAATAATTCAATTAACCAGTCATTCAATTATTCAATCATTCAATTATTCAAGTAACCAATTATTCAATTGTTCAATTAACCAATCATTCAATTGATAAATTCAATTAATCAATTATTCAATTAACATGCAGACATGAGCTTTAAAGTGGTAGACGTGTATGTGCCGTGGTCTGAGGGATGTTGTTTTTCACCAGGCTGGGTGGAAGGCATCAGACTGTCTGACGGGGAACGGGGCTGGTTCCCCAAAACCTACGTGGAGGAAATCACAAGTCGCAGTGCTCGCCTCCGCAACCTCCGAGAAAATATCCGCATCAAATGTGTCACGCAGAAACTGGAGGGGGAAGACTAACCGCTTTGACTGCAATGTGTCAAAGGTGCATTTTTAAGCTTCTGATCATTGTTATAATTTTAGATGGATGTGGGACCTACGTATAGTATGCAGGTGCTAAAAACAAGCTAACAGTGGATGAGCATTTTCCTTTAGCATGCTAGCTGTGAATACAATCTTGAAATGAGAGTGCAAAGCTTGTACGTTTTTAGTTGAAGGCTTTTATACAATAAGAGTCTTTTGACAAACATTCACATTAGGACATTTTTAACACTTTTGCCACACTGAAGTTTCTAACCTTTGTAGAAGCAATCACTTCATGCATGCTTTCTGTGAATGCATTCATTTAACCATTTTAAAGTCTGAGAAACATGCACATTTACCAGCACAGTAATCATATCCAAAGGTGTCCTCCCCTAAAAAATGACATCATAGGTTGTTTATACATTTACATTTATTATTCGGCGGCAAACTCCAGTGACTTTATGACGGGAGTAAACAAACACAGAACTTGTTGGACCGCTGTTCACGTCCTGTTTGAAACTAAAAGTCGATGTTGAGTTATTTTAACTTTGCACACGGAACAAGTCAAGTGCATAATTACATCATGTACAGAAGTGAAGTAACAAAACAAATTAACTGATTTGAACCTAAAACACTTACTAAACAGTAGTTTTGTTGCCTAAACCTAACCAAACTGCGACTGTTTCACAACATTAACCATGTGTTTAAAACTGCAACTGTGCATTTTTAGTCCATCCAATATCTGATACACTACAGTGCATCAGTGTGCAACATTTCGATTCATGTGTTAATTGATTGTTAAAACACCCTTGCCTCTTTGTACAATTTGGAACAATTTAAACTGCATAATGGTTGATCAGACAAGGTAACTGCAGAGTGATGGTTTAATTAAATAATTAAAAAAAAAAAAAGAAAGATTATGTAACAAATGAAGGACAGGCTATCCTCTTAACAACACCACACTACACAAAATACATTTTTCTGTTTGTGCCCTAATCTGATTAAAGGATTAGGCTGACTGTGTTCTATATTTTTATTATTGTCAACAAATCTGTAGAATAGACCAAAACCAACAATGAATTTATCCTACTGACAAGTACAGTCTGTGTAGCTAAAGTCTGATGGCTCTTATTCCTCCATGCCAGAGTGTTGCAGGGGTGATGTATTTTTTTTAGGCCGACGAGGAAGTCAGCATCGCCCTGGTTCTGTAAATGCAATCGGCAAAGTAAAATGCTAACATTAGGCTATAAACGTACTACACCATGGTCGCATGACTTCTTCACCACTCCTAAGCTGATGGTGACGTTTAATGTCCCAGACAACCTCTGTAATCTCATTTAGCCACTTGTTAGCAACCGCCTTTTTTAAGAAAAAAATTCATAAGCGGGGTATTTATTGACATTTTATGTCGCAGAACAAAACGTGAAAATCTGGGTAGTGCAAAAATGCTAACTCATGTCCAGGCTTTAGGACTCGTTATTGCAGCAGAGATCCATTGTTCCCCAATAACAATTAAAAACATAAATGTGTTACACTTCCTTCATTACCATGAACACACACTGTAGTTGATCCCACATAAACCATGTAAATATGACTAGAACACCAAATGTGTATTAATCCGCAGCTGAAAATAGTCCCCAACAAATGCACTACTTACTCCTGTTTGAAAAACTACAGTGCCCAGCTTTAAGGAATGATTTAGCCTTTTTTAATATTGAAACTAATTGCGTTCATTTTAAAGATTTCTGTCTTTAGTAGTTACAAGTTGGGCTTGGGGCTGAGTGCCACAGAGAGGGTAGGGAGGTTGTTGGTTTTGTTCTTTTCATGGTGTTTGTTGACAGTAAGAAAAATACAAAACAAATATCCTTTAAAAACCTGAAAATGGACACCTACCATATTCACCTTGGCGTGCATTTACAGCCGACCATCTGTGCGGTAAAAGTGCAAGTTTTAAAATGTTAGCCACAGTTGAATAAAAGCTAGACATTGTTGTAATACACTAATCATACAGGATTAAGTAATACTGTCATATACTAAGCACTGAATTACATTAAGGCCTACATTGTTCCCCTTATTACATGTAAAAATCCCCAAATTACCAAAAGCGCAGTGTAACTGAGCTGAGACCTGTTGTTAATGAACCACTATAATCAACATTCAAATGTAAATTCTTCCAGTGGCACATGAAATGTTTATAACCCCCTTTTTTCTATATCTGCGTTGTTAGTTGTAATTTAAGTGGTTGTTGTATTTATACTCCTCTAGCTGGTTGTTCTCTAAGGAGATTCTGATGTAAATGTACTTTACTGTAGATGGCTTCATGTATAAAGAGTAGAAAATGGTCCATTTACTATTATGACTGTAATTTATATGAACAAAGATTCGACAAATATTATTACATTCCGTAACTATGAACTTCTGAGTTTGAATCATTTCTAATACCACAATAAATATAAATACTGTAAAACACTGGATGCACACTGCTGTAAATGTTTAACCATTTAAATAAATACTTCCATTTGATGTTGTGTTGGATAAATTACTTTTTAAACAGTTAATTGTGGAAAAAGTCAAACATTCTGTATTTTACGGTAAAAACATCTAAGCTAAATATGTACAGTTTCTTCAGTACTGTTCTTTACAGCGCTACAGTCTCTACGTCTAATATTTCTTCAGCTGTGGTCCGGCCTCAAACTGGATCATGACCTTGTTTCTGTTTGTCCCCACATGAAAGACAACTGTAAGTATCTTTTCATCACCCAAATATATTGAAATAGGGCAAGGACATTTCAGAGCCTCCTAACTGCTGTATCTCCATTTTGTGGCACAATTAAAATTATGTACATACCATCTCCATGTTATTTCAGATTTATAATTACAGGCGAAATATATAAATCCATCTTCAGCTGCGTCCATTGATGTGACATTGGTTGGCTGTTATCATGGGTTCCTGGGACTCCATCCTGCTCCTCTGCAGCTTTGGCATGATCGGAGGTGCAGCATGACTCACTGGAGAAACGTGGCTGATTCTGTCTGGCTGCAGGTCAAAGACAACATCTTGTTAGTGCAAAGTTGCTTCACTTTATAGGTATTCAACATCACTTCTGCACACATGAATATTTCTTTTTTTTCTAGAAGTATTTGTCTCACGTTCAAATGACTCATAACTCTTACAGAACCCAAGGATTTTCAAAATCATCTGCTTCCAGCTGCATTTTCATGCAACAACCACAGAACAAAATTGCCAGAAAAAGAAACCAGAATGCTTTTGATCTCAAACAAGTTTGTACAAGTTGATTTTCATACCAAACTAAACCAAACTAGAGGCTGCCCAGGAGCTAGAACTGTAAAAAACTGCAGCATGCATTAGGATATAGTAGTCATGAAATGGCAGTAACAGAAAGATGCATAGTAAATGGGCTAAAACAGTGTTTATTAACGGGACAGTTCACCCCAAAATTGAAGATAAGCCTACATATATATATATATTTATTTATTTATTTTGAATTGATTGTTTTGGTGTGAGTTGCCGAGTGTTGGAGATATGATAGCGATGTCTGCCTTCTCTCTAATATAATGGAACTAGATGGCACTCGGCTTCTGGTGCTCAAAGCGCCAAAAAAATACATTTGAAAAACTCAACATCAAAGTCTCTCCAGAAATCAGGAGGCTCTATCCTAACTAATAGTTCAATGCTGCTAGCTCACCTGAGATAGCTAAAGTTATGATTGTATATTTATGTATATGTATATGAATTAACCAATCATGCAATCAATCAATTATTCAATTAACCAATTATTCAATCAATTATTCAAGCAACCAAACATTCGATTAATTATTCAATTAACCAATCATTCAATCAATCAATTATTAAATTCATCAAAGTATTCAATTAACCAATTATTCAATCAATCTGTTATTCAATTAACCAATTATTCAATCAATCTGTTATTCAATTCAATTCATCAAAGTATTCAATTAACCAATCATTCAATCAATTATTCAAGCAACCAAGTATTCAATTAACCAATCATTCAATCAATTAATCAATTAACCAATCATTCAATCAATTATTCAAGCAACCAAGTATTCAATTAATCAAAGTATTCAATTGACCAATTATTCAATCAATTAACCAATTATTCAATTCATCAAAGTACTCAATTAACCAATTATTCAATCACCCAATTAACCAATCATTCAATCAAGTATTCAATTAACCATTATTCAATCAATCAATCAATCAATCAATTATTCAATTAATTATTCAAATCATTCAATTAACCAATTATTCAATCAATCTCTTATTCAATTAACCAATCATTCATTCTCAATCATTCATCATCAATTATTAAATTAACCAATTACTCAAGCAACAAATTATTCAATTAATCACAGCATTCAATTAACCAATAATTTAATTAATCAATCAAGCAATTATTCAAGCAACCAATTCAATTAATCCATTATCCAATTAATATATATATATATATATATATATATTACATTAGTTATATTAAATCATTCACATTGCAAAGTTACCCTATGCCTCATACTTATTATACTTACGATATTTATGCTAACATATACAATCTACTATTACCTTTTCAATTGTACTGAATAACTTATTCAAATTGGAACATCATGCCTATACAGAGCAGCATAAGCATTTATTTGAGTGATGAATGAATTAAGTCCAATATTCACTATTTTAGCTTTGTTTTGGTCTACACCACCTACTGAGGGAATTACTGGGTTTTTAGCAGCTAAATGCTCCACAATGTTAACCCGTGTTAAAGTAGTGACAAAGCAACAAAGACTTTTACCAACTGCAGTTTCCCTCCGCTCTTTAGCTCATAATTTTACGGCCCATACATTATATTTAACCATTTTAAATTCCTTTAAAGACAGCAGAGTCTTACCTGTTGTAATTGAAACATCCAGTTCCGATAATCCTCCAGACAGGTACAAGAGACCTGCAGGGGCTCCACCAGTTCACCTGAAACACAACAGTGATTATATGAAATGACTGTGTTCCTCACTGCACTTAGTTTTGCTATAATATAACATTACATTTAGCTAAAAAAAAATATCTGCACAGCATACCTATCAGCTCAAACTCCAGCCGTCCAGTCAGGGCTGACCTCTCCATGGCTTTGATGCTGTGTCGGGGCAACCTGCCCTGTTACACAAGACAGAGAGGAAACACACATGCTTTATGTTGTGCAGGAATGTTCACTTTCATACAAATATAATCAATTGTAAAAGAAGAACCTCATTTTATCTACTGACTGAAATGCATTGAGTGTTGTAGGCAGCAGGTGTGAGTTACAAAATGCTATGTCATGTGTCAGAAGAACAAGCGCTGTGTAAAGATTACCGGCACACATAGTTACGCCACAGTGGTTGAGGAGGTATTATTAAGGACTTTTCCCATAGAATAATTTTACACTACCTCATATCTGATATTCAGCCGCTTGTCGTCGACGGACAGGAGCAGGACGTCTTGAGGGAAGAGAACCATCAGTCTTTCTTGGAGTCCCTGAAAGAACAAAGTTAACAATGTCACCATTACTGTTGTATTAGCTGTCCAATCTAATAACAGATAATACCACTGACAAAACACTTTGACGCTTAAAAAATAAAGTTCTCTATAATATAGTATGGGCACTTAAGATATTTACCATATTTTAAATAATAATTGCAGTTTATTACAACTTGTGTCTTGTGTAATTTTGTCCATCATTCCTATTAGTAATAATAATATTGTGCCCTCCTAGTTAATTTCTGAGATATGCTAATGTGGCTATGTTGCTAAGTCACAAAAAAGCAAGACATATTTGGCCATATTGAACTTTGTTGTAACAATATAAGCACTAAACGTACATGCTATAATCAATAGAAAATGACTAAAATAAGACCAGAGTTGTAGTAAACTGGAATTATCCTTTAACAAATAAATTCACAGTTTCTGTTAAATAAATGAGACTGGCTGTGTATTTAGTCGCTAAAACAGTATGTGAGATTTTTTAGTATGTCCGAAACCTTAGAAAATTAAAAGTACGCAATGTGCATACTACTTCCGGTGAAATATTACAGTATGCAATGCTGGACACTAATATAGCGGCATAAATATCCCACAATGCAATGCAAACATTCGTAACAGGCATTTCGGACACAGCCCATCACTGACAGTACAGTACATGCCGCATTATGTGCCAGCAGATCAAATTTAACATGAAAGCTGACTTTCTTAAAAGTGTTTTATGGCGCAAAAGAGAAAACCGGAGCAAACAGAGCCACATATTTATCCACTTGAGAAAACGCATTAAGTTAAAATCTCTTTGCAACTGATTTGAACTGGGTTTATGGGAAAAGTGGTCTTGATTTTCAGATACTCTGACAAAAAGAAGTATTCTTGTAAGTGGTGGTTAATGTGGTAAGTATGGAAGGCCAGAGAGAACATGAGTAAAAAATAAAAATTAAAAATCTATATCTCTTACGTTTCGTTTAATGTGGAGCCAGGCTGGTCCAGTAGTAAATTTGTTTTCATGCTGACAAATGTACAGAAGCCCTGAGAGGCAAGTATGTCTTCTAAATTGTTTTCTTTCCCGTCTTTATGACTTAAGAAGAGGTGAAAAAAATAATCTGTGAAATGTGGAAAAAAGGTTTTGCCAGTTTTATTTATTTATTTTTGCCAGGATTATTTAGTCACTTTTTTCTACTTCTGTGAAACAGGTGAAAATTGTTTAGCTCTGTGTATTTCTTTGTATCTCGACATTAATGCAAATGAAGGAAACCTCAATGATTTTCGAGGCTTAAATAAAGGTTTTGAATTTAATTTAATTAATTGATACTCATTTCGGCCACAATTGATAAAACAATTCGGACATGACCCCATGTCCTAAATAGGACTAAAAGCATTCATGTTTTCTTCCAGTGAGTTTTATTTCTCCATGCACTCTAAACACAAAATACATATATTGTGTGTTAGCAAGTCATGTAACACTACTGTCATGTCTTTGCATGGAGAAATTAAAACTCACCTGGAAGAAAACATGAACGCTTGTCCCATTTAGAACATGGGGTAGTGCCTCTTGTGGCCGAGATGAGTATTACAACAACAAACACTATAAATAATAAATTATTAATTAAATCACCTGCCAAAACTTGGTGGAAAAAAGTTACTTAGAAAAAAATAATTTTTTTTGTCACCTGGCAAAACCTTTGTTCCACCTGTTCAGAAGTCATAGACATGGGAGAGAAAACAATGTAGATCAGACCCCCTCAGGGCTTCTGTACAAATGAGTAATTCTTGCTCTCAAATGATTTAATCCATGCTAATCTGCAGATTGTTAATACTGAGAGTATGTATTACCTGTCTGTGTGTGTTGATATGGACGACAGATATGTATCCCGGCTGACCCATGTGCTGTATCGGCGAGCCCTCCCACTGCCATATGAGAGTTTGCAGTAAGTACTTCTTCAGTTCTTCTCTTTTCCAGTGCTCATCACAGGGTAACTAGGGAATAAATGTATGAACAATTTATTAATTGCTATTTAACCAGGCTGCTTTTTTTAAATGTAGAGTTGTAACCAGATGTCCAGCAGATGGTTCTTACAAGATAGGAGAGAGCGCAGTGGGAGGGACTCATGGGTTGTGCCATTGACTTGTATCTTCTGTCTTCTATGTGTTGCATCCATTTCTGTAACTCTGCAGCACTGGCGCATATGAAGACCTTGGAGTCCACCATTGGACCTGGATGAGAGAGGGACATACATAAATCATCCTCAGTACTTTATGCCGTGTTGCCGTGTCTGAGCTGAACTTGGTAATGACTCACTGCTGATCTCAAACACGTGTGGTGAATGTGACGTGTCAGGGTCCAGGGAGACGGCCTGCAAGGAAAGTCCAGACAGGGGAAGGATGCCCTGCAGGACAAGAGAACACAAAGGGTAAGACAAAATCATGTTGTGCTTCAGCTTCCTCCAAAGAGATTATTCTGCATTTTTATTATTGTTATTATTAATGGCTCATGTTAGGGCTGAACAATTAATCAAAAGGTTATTGAAATTGCAATATAGCCTAAAAAAGCCTGTAAAAAGACCATTCCCTCTAATATCGCAAATAATATTGCAATTGCAATATCAGTCAAAATAATCGCAATTAGATATTTTTCCAAAATCGTTCAGCCCTAGCTCATGTGTCAGCAAGGTGTTGCCACTTTACAAATCCAGCACATACAGAGCTCTGGTGTTCCTATCTATTGCCTCTATTCAATTTCATGTCTGTAATGACGTTGTGGGATTTTTGATGACATACTATACTCTGCCTTTTTTTTTTTTGGAGGAGACACTGCTATGACTTTTGGGAGGCTTTTTAAGCAACATATTTCGCCATTTTGGATTTTTGGCAAAATTCGACATACTATACTCTGGCATTTTTGGCACATGCTATACTATGGGTTTTTGGTGGATTTTTGACGACACACTATACTCTAACGTTTTAAATTTTTTTTCAACGAGACACTGTGCTATGCCTTTTGGGGGGCTTTTTAGACAACATACTACAATATGAGGCATTTTGAAGATGTTGTATTTTTGGCCAAAAACCACATGCTATACAATGCTTTTTTGTTGGATTTTTGACGACACTATACTCTCCAGTTTTTGATTTTTTTTTTCAACAAGATTGATAGATTTTGGGGGGCTTTTTAGACAATGTCACAGAAAATAATTCTCTTGGTGTTAAAATATGTAATGCTAGTTATGGAGGTGCTATACACATGCTATAGTATGACTTTTTCCTGTCTATCACAGCATCGCTGGACCCCTATCTGCTACGTCGCGGCGGGATCTAATCGCCAAAAGACTCTTGATTCACATTTCTCATTATCATGTACTTCGTAATAAAAATCATTGTTCACTGTCATTCATGTCTGTCTTGATTTAAATGAATTAGTTTAATTTTAGGACTAGCTAAATTTAGCTATTTGGAAAATGAGAACAAACTGTGTGAGTTGTAAGAGGACGTGGTTCTGATGCTGACTTGGCTGTTTGATTTTTTTGTGAACAATTGGGGTGTGCAGGGTGTGTGCTTTGTTCAATCAGAGAACTAAAGTTCAGATTTTTTTTTTTAGTATTTCTGTTGTGGATTTTTGCATGGATTTGTATTGTTGTTCCATTTTATGCTACTTTAAACTTCTACTCCACTACATCTCATAGGGAAATGTTGTACTTTTTTACTCCACTACATTTATTTGATAACTTTAGTTACTATTTACTTTTCAGATTCAGATTACTTATCCAAAATATAGGCTAGTCAATAATAAAGCAGTATATAAAGTAATTAAAATTAGCTCCACCTTTATCAACTGCAACATTAAAGTAATGTAGCCTACCCCTACACATTAATGCATCACTAATTATAGTCCCATAATATAATATGTATTGAAATAGGCCATTCTGCATAATGAGTATTTTTGTACTTTTACTTAAGAAAAGTTTGGAATGCAGAGCAGAGTATTTCTACACTGTGATATTACAATTCAATTCAATTAATGGGAAACATACATTTACATTGCCAAAGCAAGTGTGAAGTAAAAACAAAAATGTACAAACAATAAGTATAGGTCTACTACAATATGGTGTAAAGAAGGTGTGTAACATTTCACATTTGTGATCAAATATATACATGAAAATAGGTCAAGTTTAACTTCAGAAAAAATCTAAACGATATAATTTTCTCTCTCTCTATCTCTCTCTCTCTCTCGCCAGGGAAGTGGGCGTGGCCTCGCCATGGCCAGGCAGTGACGTCAGCGGGAGCTGTTCCTGGTGTGGTGCTGAAGAGACAGCTCTCCTCCGCTCAGTCAGACAGTCCTCGCTCGGTCGCTCGGTTGCTCTGCAGCCATCAGCTGGATTTCACCGCCTCAAAGATCGTTTATTAGCGCTCAACACAGGACGGTACAGAAGACAACTAAAAAAAAAAACCAAAAAAAAAACAAAACAGACAATCAGCACCGATTACACATCACCTGAAGCCCATGTGGGAGAGATTTCCAAGTAAGTCGCCTCTTTTCTGTCTATTTCTCTGTCTAGTGTGTCGGAAAGCAGCAGGGATGATACTTTACACACCTTTGTGGGTTACAAACGCTAAGAAATCCTAAATCATTTCACTCTTGGTTGTGTAATAGTACAGATATATCCCCGCTGTCTGTAATTATCAGCGCGTGTGCATGTCCACTGAGACAAGTCTTCCAGCCGCGCCTAAATCTAGCCCTGTGCCTGGGGTAAAACATTTGACTCATATTTGCATGATCCAATGGTCAGAGATGCTCTCTCTCTCTCTCTCTCTCTCTCTCACACACACACACACACACACACACACACACACACACACACACACACACAC
>JAOVVB010096302.1:0-13187 GCA_028570985.1 Heterobranchus longifilis | reverse complement strand
ATAACTCAGGAACAGAAGGGGAGACATTTGGTCGGATACTGAATTGGTGACACTAATCTTGAAACTGTGGTGATTGTCTAGATCTTCTGTGCTGCCGGGTTGAAGATGTGTGTGACGCATCCGTGTTATGCCATGTAATTCACTTATTATGTCCGTCTGTACAGATATGGATCTGAACTGCCTGGCATGCAACCACATGGCTGTAATTTTAATTTTTACTGTCTGCTGAGAGTTAAATAATCAAGATCACTCTCACCAGACAGAAATGGTTTGATTTTGAAGATACATTACAGTATATTTTGGAGTAAATTGAGTTGGCGTTTTACAGCATGTCTAATAAAAAGAAACAACAGTTTTCATAGCCTCGACACAGAGTTGAATGGGTGGTACAGTGGGGAGGTGACACCATACAGTACTTCTACACTTTCCCACCAAATTAGCTCTGGTTCTTGAACCTTAGTGCTATCTAGTGAGCCAGCCTGCGTTTCAACCAGCTTTGAGCAGAACCATTGTAATCAAAGACATGTCGGAAGTAGTAGTAGTAGCAAAATGGCAGATTGCATTGATTACCTGCAAGCTTTTGTTCTGTTATTACAGAGAAGCACGGACCAACTATAATGATAAGCGTCTTGTTTTAATGCTTTGCAGTGGGAGCGCTGCGTATTTGCACTTTGCTACAAACGGCAGCAGTGTGATGAGGCTTTGAGCGTCTATTTTGCGCTGAGTGCCGAGAGCTGAGTTTTCACCCAGACGTCCACAGTGGGGCGGGACAAATAGCACAAAGACCCACCATCACATCCTACATGTACAAGTGCTGCACACAACAGAGACAAATATTTAGAAAATATTTATTGACACTCGTATCACAACAACTTTCATAAAAACTTCACAAAGTTAAGACCTGTTTTAAAATACAACACGTTCATCAGTAGGAGGAGAAATTAATACTGCTTGTCTCTGAGTATCCACCTATGAATCCACAGTCTGTCCTCTCTCCCTACGTGCTTCAGGGCAGACATGTTTACTTCTGTGGATATTCTGTATCATAGCAACCAGGCACAACCAGTGTGTCTCAGCTGAAAAGACGCTGTGCCTCCAAAGTGCTGGCCATTTTCAGATATGAAAAAAAGCATTGGTGGACACACAGCCTTAGAATATGACATGAAAACCTGCTATTTTTTGGTTCCCGGGTTTTGAACCTATTTATTTATTTATTTAGGGTTATCTGTCACCTGTTAGCGTAACAGAGACAGCAGGGTCTTACCGACTCCATCTGGATCAAAAGACTTGTGTTACCTGTCCAAGTGGCAAACATGAAGCTTAGTCGTCTGCACTAATGCACAGTTTTATAACGGAATAAAGGTTCATGTGAGCTATAACCAATTTCCTCACCGTAAGACCGTCTTTTATGCACAATTTCCCATTTTTATGTACGCTTAGTGCCATTTGTTCCCAATCAAATCATACCCACTCTACTGAGCGTGAAGCTTTATTTAATACAGTGACATAAGGTCTCCTCCCATCTAGTTTTATTGCCCTCTTTATAGGTAAAACCAGTATTTTGCTCTCCATACACACTTCTTTTCTCGCTCTTACTCCACATTATGCACCTTGTTCTTTCTTTTCTGCTCATTGAATTTCTCCATCCTGCTGGTCACAGGTCCGATGGCACCCTGTCGGCCCGAGCAGGAGACCACTCTAGATTAATCATTTCCAGGTCATGTGGCTTGCACAGGTGACAGGTGCTGGGTGATTATGATGTGTGTGCGTTTGTGCGTAAAATACAGCAAGAAAGAGATGGAGGAGATGGGAGGATGTTATCGTTTTGGTAGATTTTTGGAGGCATCGTGTTGGGGAAAAATGTGTTTTTAAAATTGTTTTTATTGACTCACGAAATAGAAACAGAATAAAAGAGACAAAAGATACACAATTCTGAAAATGAATCAACATGTAATTCTAACCTCCTCCAAACCAATACACAAATCTAAACCCTTTACCAATGTGCCCCTCAAACAATATCAGTCATAACCATTGTTACTTTTGTTCAATTTTCACTGTACTTTCATCTTACACCACAGGTAACATGTTTCCTTGATGTTTCAGAAAAAACGAATAAATGAGAAACGTTACATCACATGTTCGTGTGTGCTCCATGTGTTGCTGCAATGTAACAGCGCTTCACAGGGCACTTCCTGATTAGATTACTGTATGAGCATGAACCGACGAGCTGTTTGATTGCAGAACTGGTCACGTGTCGTAAAAAAAAAAAAAGGTTGGCAAGTCCAGCGGCTGATTACCGCTCCCTGACCTTGTTTCTCCTGCAGAGGGAAATGTCTTATACAACTCTTCCTCTTCTGTGTGTGTGTTTGTGTTCAGGCGGAGTGTCGTTACGAGCAGGAGCTCCTTCCTTACCTCCACAATGACAACGCTGTCGGCCACGTGAAGAAAGGGCAGAAGAAACGGAAGGCCACAAAGACCTGCACTAAAACCAGCACAACAATAAACAAAGCCGGGCCGTCTCTCTCGACGCTGCCCGCGTACATCGACGACGAAGGAGACTGGGCGAATGCACGAGGAAAGAGCGTAGTTTCCGCATCCGCTGTGACAAAACAAGCACTTCCTGTTGAACGTGATACTGAGGCGCCTTATGATGACATCACAGATCATCCAGGACCGGAGGCAGTTCGTCCTCGTCCCTCAAACGACGACTGTCCAGAAGTGGACGATGACTGCGTCATTATTAACGAGTCAGCAGATTTTGACAAAATTTCACAGTTGATTACAAAAACTGATGATGAAGAAGATGACGATGTTAAACTTCAGGCCGTGTTCTACCTTCCTAAATGGGATTCACCGCCTCCTCCCTCTTTTGCTAAACTCCTCCCGGGGAGAGATCAGAAGGTCATCCTGTCCAACGTGGCGGAGCTGCTGTCCCGATCGCCACCGACTGCAGATTTAGAAGCAGACGTGGCTGCTCCTCCATCACTTCCTCCCTCTCCTCATCAGCCCTTCCAGGTCAGCTTCACCCTGGCTGTGGAAGACGACGACGACGACGATGATGAAGTGATGATGAGCGATGTTGACATGAGGGCGGACACAGACGAGGTCGATAAAGAGGACAGTAAAACGCATCGGGAGCGGCAGCAGAGCGTTAGCACAGCGGCAAACAGTCCGACCTGGGACGAGGTTTTTGGGGAAGAAGAAGTGAACAACAATCATGACAACAAGGAAAAAGATGAAAAAATGTACAATGACTTGAAGGTTGGTGACGAGAGGGAGAAGTACAAGCAAATAAAAAGTAAGAATGACGGCGGGACGGAGGAAAAAGAGAGCCGTCGGGATGATGCGAGAAACGAAGAAACGCCAGACCTGACACGCGGCGGTGTGAGAGAAGACGGGGACTCTCCGCTCGCCGCTCAGATGGACGAGAGCATGGATCTGTTCGGGGATGACGAGGCCTTCCTGCAGATGACCATCCCAGACATCTCCACTCCTGGCGTCACGCCAGCGACATCCCCGAGTGTCAAAGACATTGCTTCTAATAGCACAATAAAGAACGTTTTACACACACGTGCTCCAACGAACCCTTGCAGCAGTACACACGCGTCTGAAAGCGCGCGTAGATTGAACACAGAGCACACAGATGATTTAGCACGTACAGAGCACATAACTCACACTCCGCATGCCAAGCTGACAGCACATAGCACGACAGAGACGATGACAGACAAGGCAGTTACAGCTCGTTGTAAATCTCCCACAATACAACAGAATTCAGCGTCTTTTGACAGCTCCCGTGACTTCTTCTCTGTCAACTTTGACCTTGGGTATTCACTGGAGGACTCCGACGAAGCGGAAGAAGAGGCTGCTCCATGTACGTCGATCTCTCCGCAGCCTGAAAAGCAGGCCGTCTCCAGAGCGTCTTTGCCGGCCGCGTCCAGCTCTTCCACTCCCTACAGACGGAGAACGCCTTTACAGTCCAGCGAATTCGAGATAACTACGCCACAAATGCCATCAGAGCATAGGAAGAGAGAGACGTCCTCTCTTCTGGCTTCGCCTTTGACGTCTAAAGGCGGCGCCCTCCCGTCTCCGATCACATCGCCAGGAGCGAGGCGGACGCTCGTACCTGGCCACACTGGGCCTCGCACCCCGTCTTCAGTCCCCAGCTTTAAGCGGAGACGATTGGAGGAGAACTCCCCTCCTCATCCAGGTTTGTTTACCTTCTGTGTTGCCAGATCAGATTGACAGCCCAATCACAACTTAAAAACCTGCCCAATTCAATAAAAAACAGCCGAAATCATAACCTTGCCAGAAACCAGTGTAAAACCATAAAACCATTGCATACATACGCAATAGAAAACACAGTATAAGCATCCAAAGCTTCATATCTGCATCAAATATCCAAAGATAAAATGTTCGATAAATAGAATATTGCAACCCACAAAGAGTGCAGTCAGACAACCAAATAGCTACACAAATAGTGAAATGAGTCAATAATATAAGTGGGTGGACACTGTTTTTGACCATACAATGGCAGCTTGTTTGGTAGTGTTGTTTTCACAATACTTTAAAAAACCAGCCCAATATAATCAAAAGTAGCAAAATTGGGTGGAACCTTCCCAATCTAGCAACACTGTTTACCTTTCAAAAAATATAATTCCTAAACTTTAAATGTCTTTACTTTTGGTGTACCTTGTTTTGCCTTGCTCCATTTTGAACCTGCTGTAGAGATATCTGCATTTTATTCCCCATCTGACTCACCTTCTTTCTTAGTGGAGTGCGACAGCGACAGCGAGGATGACGTCGTGGTTCACAAAAGAAGACATCAGAACAAGGTCAAACTCTTGTCGTCCCCGGAAGTGGTGAGCAAGGCCTGTCGATATTATCTGCAACCAATGTTTATTTTATTGTTTTATTAATCGGCTGATTTGTTTTCTGGCTTAATCTTCTAAAGAAAACATCACCAGAGCCCCCATGGTGTTTTCAAATGTGTTTGACCAACAGTCCAAAAAGATATTCAGTTTACTATCACAGAAAAAACTAAGTCTGATTTAAGAGCTTCCGAATGAATGCCATTTTTTGCAAAAACAGAAAGACGTACACAGTTAATCAATTTTCACATTTTTTATTCAATTTTTCTCATGAAGCATACATACAAAACAATGTTACAAAACAATGTTATTTGACTGGTCTGTATAGGGAAAGAAAAGGGGGCGCAGCACTTAAATAAGAGAAACACTGTTGTGGAATTACATTGTAATTCTAGTGGACATGGATCCCATGAGGAGTCCTTTGTCCACAGTTATCCGTTTAACTCCAAATTATATTTGACTCCCTGAGATTCTAACGACTTTGCAGTTAATCCATTTTCAAAATTGATGCTGATTGATTTTCTTTTCTTTTTTTTATTTTTATATTTTTGACAGGACAACAGAATAAAGCAGATGTTACAACACCATACCTTTTATTCAATTTTTTTTTAAACCGAAAACAGACAAATCCTATCAAACAAAACAAGTGTATAACAGACCTGCGTCACAAACAGACATTTCTCCCCTTAAAATAACCCCGGCTGCACACAGCCAGTCCATACAGCTTCAACATGAGACACAATTATGGACAACACAAAAACACTTCAGGACAGAAAAAAAAAAGAAAAATGAGAATGCAGATTGATTTTCTAATCATTGCACCTCTAGTTGCTATACGTTACATTCTCCCTTTTTTTTTCCTGTCATAAGATTAATGAGATGTATACAAAAAGATGGTCACTTAAATGACAAGCTTTGTGTACTCATTAGTAGATAAAGATCACAAGCCAGCCTCTGTGTTGTCGCACAAAAACAATGGCCGAGGCGGGAGATATCTGATTCAGACGGCTCAGGCTGCCTCAGTCCGTCCTTTCCAAGGCACCTGCAGTTGTCATGGAAACCACCTTGCAAGCAGTGAAGAAGTAGCCCCTGAAATGTCTTAGCAAAACATATCTTGATATATGAGAATCACATAACTTGCACTGTTTATAAGTGATGTGTATGTATGTATGTAACATGTTTTGTCTTTGCTAGTCAAAGATCTGCAGTGATGTGGACTCTCCGGTGGTTGTGAGGAGGAAACGTGCAGCTGCACTTAATACTGTAAGATTTTCTTCATTAGCAGTACGTGGTTCAACCTATTCAACGCAGCCGGCTTGATTTAAATGCTTTCACTCCATGCATTGCTGATGATAATTTCCTCGAGTCCTAATGGTTTGGTAATATGCAGCTTCATAAAGCATTAACGGCGTACAGTATTCCACTAATTTCTTCTCCTCATTGGTCTGCAGTCTGATGAAATGGAGGGCGAGGCCGTTTCCGATGACGATTTCCAGAATGAGTCAGTGTTCGCGGCGCACGGAGCTGAGAGGCAACGAGTCCATCGGGGCGAAGCCAAGGTCTGTGCGACAACAGATGGCTCTGCACAAAGCTGTGATCTGAATCGGAATGATATCATTTAGTAACTCATGTTTTCACATCACCGCATGCAATCAATGACACCTGTGTGGATACAAATGCAGCTCCGGTTGTTGTCTGTTTCTGGTTGGTGGAAAGATTTGAAGTAACACTTTATTTGGATAGTCCATCGACAGATGGTTTATAGAGTTTTTGTGACATTTCAACAGCACATTAGTTGAGATTCAACAGTTCAACTGTTTTGTGTGACAATTCATGAACATACTGACATTCTCAGAATAATTTAGTTGAACTTGAACTAGTTACTCAACCTATACAAGTACAAATAATTATAATGATAATGAATACAGGGGGACTAGCTGCAGGTGGACTATCAAAATAAAGTGCTACAGTACCGAATTTGAATGTGTGTTACTTTATGTCATAACTACAGAGTTACTAATGCAGTAATTCTTCTCCTACATTTGATCTTTATACCTGGAATAACTGATTTGTTTATTTACACATCCAGCAACTTTATGCAACAACATTATCATTAATTTCGAGTCGTGTTTCTGACCACCTGATGAAGTCCAGTATTTAGTTTTTGGTCTCCATCAACTCCTGAGGGAACGAGCTTCTCACTAACTGTGTCTGTTTGTTGTTTGGTGCAGAACAGGTGGTGTACAGTGCGTTTTAAGAGCTTTTTTTTGCTGAAATCAGCTGCCTGCTGTGGCCGAAAAAATGCCGCTATGATAGCAGTGAGAGTGAACCAAAACAGTAAAGTTGTGGACCGGAAAGCTAAACACTGAGCCGACAGGAGCTGCAGATTCGAGCTATAATTCTGCATCACTACGAGTGAGCCCTTTCACATTGGCACATTGTAATTTAATACAGTTACATTAAAAAATATAAATTAAAGAGCCACTTTAAAAACACACAAAAAGTAGCTGCTGCTGTTTGTCTCCTTCAAAATACAACCATCAAACATTTCAGACCATTTTTCACTTCTGCCCAAAAACGACACATTCCTCCTTACATAAAAATGTCAAGTCTATAAATATCTGTCACAGACACGTTCAGCATTTGTCAAACATGACATTTTACATCGTTCCTCCCTCAGCAACCCGCATGTCGAAAAGGGCGCCAGTTCCTGGATGAGGAAGCGGAGCTGTCGGAGGAGGATGCCGGCGTGTCGTCTGATGAAGAGGATGGAGAAGAGCAGAACCGCTCTCTGGATGGCTTTGTGGTCGACAACACACACTTCTCTCAGGGACTGAACGGTACAACACCGTGGTTATTCCAAGAAATGTGATTTTGTTTTTTTGTACCTTCAGTGGATTATATTTCAAATGTAATTTACTGAAGTGTTTGAGTTTATGTAGGCTTGTAGCACCCAATAATGTAAAAATGTAATTACGTCTGAAAATGTAATACAATTTGCACTAAACTTGATCCAAAATGTAAAAAAACTAAAAAAAACAATCTAATAACTTCACCAATAATGTAATAAAATATCCTGACTGATATTGTAATAGCATTTTACCGATAATCTTATACCTTTTTTTCAAAACTGATGATGTAATAATTTTGACAGGTAATATAATTTTAAAATGTATGCTTTTTTTCTCAGAAATGTACGCAAGTATACAAAATGTATAATACTGTTAGTGTCATTTCATCTGAAAACATGAACATTTTTGACACAGATTTCATTCTTAAGCTTTATGTAGGATTAGAAATTTACAACAGATGGCAAGTGATTCATTGTTATCAGGCAAAGATGCATTTAATTAATATCCCTATCAACAGGAAGACCTGTTTAAAGTTAGCATCACTTTATGTTGAGAATGGTACTTTCAAATTTCTGGAACAGATTTTGCCTAGGGCCCCAAAAATGCTAGTGACGGCCCTGACAATATCAGTCAGGACATTTAATTACATTATTGCTACAAGGTTGAAGGAATTGTACCATAACATTTACACATGTGCTTCCCTTCTACGACAGACTCGGAGATGCACTGCGTTTACCTGAAGTCAGTGAGAAGCCCTGCAGTCCACGGAAAGTTCAAAATGTCCTACAGAAATCATCACAACATGGACATATTCTCTCAGGTATAGTGTTTATTTTATTTTCAGCTTTTCTTTACTCAATGCAAAAATAAAGAACTCGAGTTACAAATAAACCAAATTAAAAGCTATTTAGTTCACTTTTAGTCTAATTATTGATCCATTGGGTCCCAGGTGCCTGAGGTGGATGAAACGTATGCAGAGGACAGCTTTGTGGTGGGAAATGAGGAGGTGGAGGAGATGGAGGAGGTGGAGAGCGGCGAGGAGGAAGGTGAAGACCTTGACCTTATGCCTGAGGACACGTATGTGGAGGGGCGGAGGCAGTATGCCACCAGACGGCGTGTTTTCCTGCACAAAGCCAGAGCCGGCGCTAACGCCACAGCCGGACCTCCACCAGAGCAGAGAGCTGGGGTGAAAACCAAGCGCACCCGCGTCATACGCATTAATGATTCTAGTGAGGAGGAGACGGAGGAGGTTGGTGAAAAGAGAAGTCTCACAACAGGAGGGGGTGCTGCTGTCCCCTTGTGGCCAAAGGCGGCACAGCCGGAGAGCAGCAGGCTTCAGCAGCAGCAGCAGAAACCCTCCTCCTCCTCCTCCTCCTCCTCTTCTACCATAGCATCCAAGGTGTCATCGCTGAGCAGCGCACAGAGGAGCTCTGTGAGCGAGGACCAGCAAAAGGAGAGGTAAAAAAATTCTCACATGGTGGCATTCACCAACCACTAGAGCAGAGGCTCCTAATCTTTTTTACTTAAGGGACCCTTTTCTGTCATTGAGTAAACTAACAACCCCTAACTAAGTGACATATTTTATGGATATTTCATATTATATTCAAGGCAGAACAATAACACTACAGAATATCTGATACATTGTACAATTAACCCAAAAACTTCAGGACGTTTGTGTAAAACAAGTGATTTGGATGAATTTTGAGCAGATTATTCCCTGTAAATATTGCATCAGAGATTAGTTTTCCTCTTATTATTATTAGGACGCTACGGCCTTTGGTTGTTTTAACTGGGTGCTTTTCTAATGCAGGACAAGGTTATCCTGTGAGTTTGTTTTTTTTAGTTTGTATCTTGAACATTAATCCAAACTTTAAAGTCATTTCTTTTTTTTCACAGAATTGAATTAAATGCTGAGATATAGGCCAACTGTATATTTAAAAAAGAAGTTGTCTTACATCCCTTAAAATCAAGCAGATCTTACGACCCCCATGGTTCTCACAGGTCCTTGAAATCCTTTAAAGTTTATGAATTTAAGGGGGGGGGGGGGTATCAAGGTCTTGGAAGTTTTTGAAAATGGACATACATAGACATGGGTCATTGAAAGTGCTAGGATTTATATATTTATGTCTCAAACTATGCCTTGTTGGGTCCTAGAATTTGAGGGACTTGGGCCTGGAGAGTCCTTGAATTTTGATGTTTAAGAAGGTGTGGGAACCCTGGACCCCCCGTGAAGCTTTGGCTACCCCTAGTGGGGGTCGGGACCCCCAGGTTTGGAACCAGTGCACTAAAGCATCCTTTTCTTTCTCCTGCAGGTGTCGCCAGAGGTTAGAAAATCAGCATTTGCTCTCTGATGAACTAGACATTGCAGAGTCAGAGTTATCCTCCAAGAAACAACCCCAGGTACGAGCAAAGATGACACACATACACATCTGTCCATAGGATCATACTCTGCATGTGTGTGTGTGTGTGTGTAAGAAGGGACACTGAGTTGTTAAACCAGACACATGATCATTAAAACATACATACTGTATACAGGGTTTGTACAAAGTCTTGAAAGTTTGGGAAATGCTTAATTTGTTATATTTTCAAGGTTAGGAATATGCTTGAATTCGAATATACTCCTTGAAAAATGCTTGATTTTCTACATTATCAGGTGTTTCATCGACACATTCACTCATGTAAACCAAAATCAAAAAAATAAATCCTGTCTGTATATTTGTTTCTTGTCTCCAATTTAGAAGTAATGATAAAGGCTTTGAGAGTCTGGAATTTTTTGGTTTGTGTACCTTGAAAGTGCTTGATTTTTACTCTTAAAAAGCTGTGTATAAGTCATTAAAAACTTGAAATAAACTCCGGTGATGTTTGCCTCCAGGTCCAGGCTCTCCCTGCCACCTCCTCACTTCCACAGACGTCCGCTGCGCAGCGTCCGTCCGTCAGCGAGCCCCCTGCTCCGCACGGCCCTGTTTGCATTCTGGTGGACAGCCGCTGCATCAGCAGCGGAGTGGAGCTGATGACCAGCCTCCGTCAGCGACACGCAGCCACCGTCCACGTTTGCTCGCTGGACGGCAGCTACTTCATCGTCAGCAACCGCACGGCAGTGGAGAGGCACAGCCAATCGGATTTGGCCGCTCCGCAGAACCGGAAGCGATTGGCTGAAAGAGTGAACAGTTTACAGGGATTGTTTGAGCGCGTTTGTCTGATAGTGGAGAAGGACCGAACCAAGCCAGGTCAGTCATGCGTGCCTGTTAATTTAATGACTTAAAGATCCCATATTATGCTAATTTTCAGGTTCATATGTGTATTTTGTGTTTTAATAGAACGTGTTTACATGCTTTAATGTTCAAAAAACACATTATTTTTCTTGTCTGCTCTGATTGGTCAGTGTTTCCGGGTCTTCCGCATCTGCGCTCTCTGTGTCTCTGCACCGTCATTACAGCCGGGAAATCACTATAACGGGACTGTAGCAGCACTTTCTACCTTTATATAATATAGTTGTGACATTACAACTTCACGGAAGTCCTGACAACTCGTATAAAAGCACAGTTTCTGAATACGGGCTGTGTGCATCTCTCCGTGGATTGAGCGTTTTGATACTTTCACAGTATTTATATAGCACCAAGACCTGCTTTGTAATCAAAAAAGTACATGGAAATGGGACCTTTAATATTGAGCCAGATTTAGTTGAATATGGGCCTTGCACTGTGTATTGATTACAGGAAGTTTTGATTAGATTTACTTTGTGAGATCACGTTATATGTTTTGGTAACACTTTCTATGAAGACTACAACTATAGTGCATTATGAGAGCATTCCTAGTGAATTATAATGCATTCATAATGATTCATGGCTACACTCATAACCACAAATAATGCTTTCTGATGCAATATATCAACAGTCACAAAACATCATAGATGTGACTTATAATGAATTATAAGTTCAAGGTTCTTATGGATGTGCTTGACTAGTTATGAACTAAAGGTTGAATGATGGGGCTTATAATATATTACAGACTACCTATACTCACCTACACACACCTCAACAATCAACTGTAGTAAAGACTCATAGTATATAAGTATAAGTATATAAGCTATAAGAGTCCACGCAGTATTATAAGTTATCTTTGTATGTGTTAAGTAAAGTGAAGTACATATTGATGCATCTATAATAATGCTCCTTTATCAGTGTGTCATTGTTGGTGGTAAGCAAACAATGAAACACTATTGAAAGTTGCTCTCCACACAAAACTAGAAGCAGACAATTCAATTCAGATACACAGCAACAATATCAAGGGGAAGATAAAAACGTTTCTTCAGCGCTATGTTTCTGTTCTTTCACAGGCGAGGCGTCGCGTCCGTTTCAGCGATCTCGTTACTATGACAGCACTTTGACAGCGCTGGTGCGTACCGGGGTGCGCTTGCTGTGGAGCGATGGTGCTGAAGGGAGCGCCGGCCTGCTGGCAGACCTGGCACGGCTGGAGCAGCGTAAAGGTCAGGGCATCGCTGCACCGCTGGAGGTCAAAGGGCAGCACAGGCAGCACGCCCTGCAGCTCTACCTGAGCCTGCCCTCCGTCAGCTACGTGCACGCACTCAACATGAGCCACAACTTCAGGTCCATCGCCCAACTCATAAACAGGTAAAGGAAGTGTGTGTGTGTGTGTGTGTGTTATTTATTTTTGACTGTGAGGTGCACTGATACATACCATCCACCATGCATTGGTGAATTTGCACCATAAATAAAATTTGATTGATTGATAATAATAATCTTTATTCATAGAGCACTTTTCCAAATCCATGTTACAAAGTGTTTCACAAAGCACGAAAAATAAAACAGACAATTCATAAAATCACCAGGTTTTTAAAAGAAAACAGATTAAAAAAAACAATTTGGTGTATAAAAACTGTACAATGGAGGAAAAGGTAAGAATAGGAAAAACATTTTTAAAGGAAATAGAAGACAGTTTAAAAGAGTTAAAACTCAAATAAAACCAGGAAAAGCCTTAAAGTAATCAGTAAAATATTAAAATCTATTCTAAAACACACTGGGAGCCAGTGTAAAGAGGCTAAAGCAGGAGGGATGCAGTGACCTCTCTTGGTTCTGGTTAAAAGCCCGGCAGCTGAGTTCTGCACAGTCAGTCGATCAATAGATTTTTGGTTCAGGCGAGTAAGTATATACATTATGTAGTGGCAAAACAAGAAACCTTCTTTCCCTCTTGTTTACACAGTATAACACAGGGATCCACAACTTGCTTTGCATGGGGGCCCCTTTTGCAAAATGACAAACAAACATATATTATAATATTCATCTGATAAACATTAAAAGGCCCATAACTTATTTTTAAATTAATTTTCAAATTAACTGACTTATTAAATAAATTAACTTTGCACAAGGATTGCCACTAGGCCTATATGGATCCTCACCTTTTTATAAACAAGCTCTATTTTATGCACTCTGGTACCTTATTTACATTT
>JAOVVB010096283.1:0-13187 GCA_028570985.1 Heterobranchus longifilis | reverse complement strand
GGGCCCCCCCCCCCCACCCCAAACTCCTAAAAAGGAAAAGAGTAGAAGAGCAGGAACCTGGGAGGCTTTCCCCTGCTCAGGCTCCTGACTTTAAATTTAGCATAAAATTAACCTAAAATAAATCCAGTATTTTTTCTTTAGGCTGTCTTTGGGTAGCAGCAGCAGGACAGGGAAACTGCTAAATGTCATATAATTGTAGCTGTGGAGAAATGTCCTGTGTAATTGGCCCTGTCTCAGATGTTAGTGAGATTTTAGTGCCAGGGGAATCTATTTCAAAGTAAACTTTCTGCATTACTTGTTGTTTGTGCAACTGACTCTCTGATGTTTGTATGTGCACGAAGCAGCTTGTGTGTGTGTGATGTCGTCTTTGTGATGTCTGTTATTTGGTTGTTTATTTGGGTGTGTGTTGTTGCGAATGTGCGTGGGTGTCTGCAGCTACACTTAAAAGGCCAACGTGTACTTACTAGGATAGGAAAATAAGGAAACTACTTTTTCCAAAAGACATCTAAATATTGCTTCTGTGTTGTCACCCTTCTCAGAACCGTGAAACTCCTACAAAGTTTAACACATAAGCCTGGCTGGTAAACTTAATATCACTAAGTGTATTTCACTGCCATCGAATGATGGGATTTTCATGTAATACATTCCTTAATAATCACACAATTCCTTTAGGCTTCCATTTGAGTTATAGTTATGGGTTAGGCAATGGTATAATAATGCATACACAAATAATGCAGATAGTTTTATGTGTGTCCTGTCAGAGCGCACCGTCATCATGTCCACCCACCACCTGGATGAGGCTGAAGTACTGAGCGACCGCATCGCCTTCCTGGAGAGAGGAGGATTAAAATGCTGCGGATCCCCCTTCCACCTGAAAGACAAGCTGGGTCAGGGCTACAAACTCACTCTCACCAAGAAGGTATTCATCCTCATCCAGCCTCCATGTTCAGGGACATTTTTTAAACATTCTTTCTGGTCAAATAATCTGTCTTTCCCTGGTGCTCCACCAGTGCATGTTGAGTGATTGTAGGCCACAACTTTTATCTTCCAAATGAGAAAGTAACATATCTCCGATGCATTTTACTCAGACTTCCTCTTAACAGTGACCCATCTTGGACGATGCACAGCCTGCATAAACAGTAACATTTGCCAGTGGTTGAGGAAGTATGCTGATCCTTTACTTAAGTAAAAATGCCAATACCACACTAGAAATACTACAGTACAAGTAAAGGTCTTGCATTGAAAATTACCTAAGTTACCTAAGTAAAAGTATGTAAGTATAAATAGGAAAATGTACTTAAAGTAATAAAAGTAAAAGTATTAAATGCAGAAAAAATATTCAAATTATTCAAAAATAAAATAATTAAAAGGAAAAGCAGCAAAGCCTCACATTTGTGAAGCTGGAACCCTGAAATGTTTTAGCATGAAAAATTACTTAAATGGTCAAAATAGTTGCCAATTAATATTGTGTAAATTAGAGGTCGACCAATAGTGGATTTTTAAACGCTGATATAATAACGATAGTTTGGAGCAGGAAAAAGCCAATAGCTGATTAATTGGCTGATATCATTAACACGTAACTAAGTAAGTAACTAGTAACTAAAGCTGTCAAATAATTGTAGAGGAGTAAAAAGTACAATATTTCCCCCTGAGTTGAAGTGGAGTAGAATTATAAGGTGACAGGGACAGAAAATACTCAAGTAAAGTACAAGTACTTCAGATTTGCACTTAAGTACAGTACTTGAGTAAATGTTCTTTGTTACATCCCACCATTGACAATCCATTATTATGGAGGAACTGACCTGTTATAATTCTGCCACAGTGGACACTAGAGTTGCACAGAATACATATTGCAATAGTGTGATTTGTATCAGATATATTGGGGAAAAAAATGCTAAATAGGCTAAATCCAACACAAAAACTCTGCTGACTGCTGCAAACTGGCTCATACTTTTTCCAGCATACTCTATCTTCAACTGCTTTCCTAATGTAGCAATTGAAAGCTGTTTTTTGACCGAATCGATAAGTATCCTTCTATTCCTTAAAGTGTCCTATATGCTTATTGCATATTTTGGTCAAACCTAAAGTTTCCTTCAGTATTCTGTATTTTTGCTATTTCTTATAGCTGTTTCAGGCTGTATCAAATGCATTCTGACAGCGAAAGTCAGAAATGAATGATGTTAGCAGGGGGTAGAGCATATGCGTCCCATAAACAGAATAAGATATATATAGTCTAAGCCACTGGAAGCTGCAGCCCTACGTGTAAATTGTAGCTGATGTAGTACGTAGATGTGGTGGTTGGGGATGGCGGGAGAGCCCCTATGTTGTTGATGTTACTATGTTGATTGTTTTGTGTTGTTGAATTGTTTAATTTATTGTCATCATTATTATTATTATGTATGTGCTTAAATGTTTAACTTTTCATGTTTTGTGCCCGAGGACCCCCTTAAAAACGAGATGCTGCATCTCAAGGGGTTTATCTTGAAAATAAAGTATGTCATAATCTATTCCTACTTTTCTATCTGCAGATGCAGAACTTAGAATCGGAGCAGATTGACAACGCTGAAATGAAGGCCTTCATCCAAGCTCATGTACCAGAAGCGCGACTGAAGGAGGCCCAGGGGGGTGACCTGGTCTACTCGCTGCCCCCCTTCACCTCATCCAACGCCTCCTCATACCGCTCCCTCCTGACCGCGCTGGACTCCAACCTGGACGCCCTGCAGCTGGGGGGCTATGGCATCTCTGACACCACCCTGGAGGAGGTAAGCTCACACACACCCACACACACAAAAACACAGGCTTACTCTGCAGACACAGTGGAGAAAAGGACAGACTTTATGCTGAGAATATTATTTGTGCAAAAAGTGTGCTAATGTTCATAAACTTGATCACATTTAAGCATAATCACAAGCTGTAAACGTATACTGATAGGCTCCTTGATGTACACAGATGCTAATGTTTTTTTGTTTTTATTTGTGTAGGTATTCCTCCAGATGACTCACGGAAACACAGAAGCTGAGGACGGCCCCCTGTCTATCTCAGAGACGGTTTCCGACACTGATTCCGTTGACAGCTTCCCTTCAGACTGCAGTGGAGGCATCTCCAGCTTTGGGGACAAGATCAGTGAGTAAAAGGAAAACTTTGCATGAACTTTATATCATTTGTATTGTTGCATTTATACAATAACAGCTATTTGTGCAGTAGTCTGGCGGATTTACCGAACAATGCCGGGATAAAGCCTTACTTCCTGTCCGCACAGGAAGTCTGTGTTCCCGTTCCCAAAGTCCCTTCACTGCAGGAAACAAACGAAAACCTCCGAGCTATCAACCTACACACTGAAAATGATCGTGTAATAAGGCAGGCCTGCTCTGTTCTGTCAGTGAATGATTGTAAAGATCTACAAAGAATATGTTTACTTCATTTTCGTGGAGGTGTTCCACCAAAACGGGTTCCCTTCCGATACTATTTTGCAGATGCAGATGCAGATGCAGATGCAGATGCACGATTGGTTGTTGGTTTGAGGAAATACAAACAGGCCGGGGAGTTTTTTTCACTATCCAGGAGTGAAAGTGCATTTAATACAGACTTTTTTCCAGCAGTGCTGTGGAGATAAGTCTGGCTAACTGAGACTATTTGTGCAGTGACTGCTGTGTTTTTTTTATTTTCAAACTTAACCTAAAATATTTGAAGAATCCTTACTCAGCTGACCTAGTTCAACAACTTCTACACTTTGATGGATTGCACTGCCATCTTTTGTGAGACAATCTAGCTGTTAACCTTTAGCTCAGTGTGCCCTAGAGAGAAAAAACAGGCATCAGCAAAGGGAGTAAGACAGTAAGAAGGTAAGTGTGTCAGTACAAAAATGATTAAATCCTGTCTCCATTTCTTCTCCCATGTGCTCCAGAGCTCACTAGTTCATCCACGATGAGCGGCATGGCCCTGGCCTGGCAGCAGATGACAGCCATACTGATCAAGAGGTTCCACCACAGCCGCAGAGACTGGAAGGGCCTGATCTCCCAGATCATGCTCCCTGTTCTGTTCATGGTGTTTGCTATGGGCCTGGGCTCCATCAAGAACGACCTGCGGCACTACCCTGAGCTGGAGCTCAGCCCCGCGCTTTACAACTTCGAACCCAGCTACTCTTTCTTCAGGTCAGCGCCCACTGCAAAGAAAATACGAGGGAGCACTGGGAGGGGAGGCCACAGAAGTAAACAAGAGTAATCAGGGTGATTTTACACCAGGCATGTTTGGAGCACTTCAATCGAACTCTGAAGCTTTGCTCTTTTATTTCAATTAATTTGGCAACGTCAGACCAAATCCTACTGAGACTCGGGTGGCAACAAATAATCACACAAAGGCCCCTAAAAAAGTGGGTCTTGTCCGAGCAAATTTTGACATCATTTGTTTGAACAATTCCAGGAAACTACTCCAAATGATTTAATGTATAAACTGGGTTCATTATGGCAATCAAACAAATAATCAAGATGTAGCTGTGTGTATCTCGAGCAGTGTTGGGACTAAGTTACACGAACTCTTACTAGTGTTGTAGAAAAATGTGTGAGCTGCATCTAATTGTGATTGAGGAAAGTGATGACTTAAAGCTGAAATGTTTATTGAAGGCTTGATCAAGGAGATTACAATGGCAATAAGTTTCTTCCACTTTTCCCCATAGAGTATATATCTAGGCTTTAGGTAGCCTACACAAGATTAGAAATAACCAAATTTAGTCTTTTCCATGTGCGTCAGTATTATTGGACGGTATTCCTAGAACTGCACTCCAAAGTCACGTAGCAGACTTCTAGCTGCACTCTGACCAGTAGTGTTGCCCCGACAGATATGATTTGTGTCGTCTCCCTCAGAATGCCTTTCTAACATATGTGTCTTTGTGTGTGTATTTGGCCCTAAACCTTGAAGTTGAGACACAAGGTCACGAGCATGCCTGTATCTCACAGCTGTGGCTTCCTCTCGTTCTAAACAGAGGAGAGACAGAGACAGGCTGCTCGTGTGTGTGCATGTGTGTGTGTGTGTCCGCAGCATTATCTTACATACTACTGGACCCATCAGCCTAATATGTTTTGCACATTTATGACTGTATGCTTAAGGACCTCTCCTGGTTGCGGTGATTCACAATTTTACATATTTTATTGACTGTTCTGTTTCATACATTCAGTGTACGTTGTTGCCAAGCACACTGACCTGTCATTTTGACTAAAAAGTCGCCTAGTGTGTCGCTACCACGATGGGTCCTTGAGCATACAGTCATAAATGTGCACAAAAAATATTAGACTGATGGTTTAGTTTAGTTTATTAGGGATCCCCATTAGCTGCTAAAATGGTAGCAGCTATTCTTCCTGAGGTCGACACACAACAGAAAAAAACTGCACAGCTTATACAAAAGTAATAATTCACAACCCAAAAAACCCCATAACACCTCCCACCAAAAAGAAAAAATACATTTATCCCTGCAATAATTTTAATCATACATAAATAAAAAAAAGACATAACCTATGACAAAAAAATATTTCTAAATAAAAACAGAATACAATTAAAATTAAAAAAATAAATAAATACACACTTAAAACAATTAAAACAAAAAGTGCAACAACCTCTAACAATCAGACATAAATTTGATTTTTTGATAATTTTTCGAGAAGGCATTTGGAGCCAGTAGTATGCGAGAGTAGCTGCGGACAGACAGATACACACATGCACACACACGACCGTACGCATGCCTGGTGGAAATAATAACAGTACTGAAATGAAAGCTATACACACTTTACCAATGGCAGCCAAAGAAGACATCTAAAAAGTAACTAGCACAACACTGATCTCAAGTGATATGATGCCGTCATTAAACAAATTCAGCAACAATGTCAGGAACAGTCACATTGACCAAGAGTACCATTTTCTCTTTAAAATTAAATTCCCCCAAAGTGATCAGCTGTGACAATTTCAGGTCCTTCTGAACATTAACCATCTGTAGGTATTACGAGAGCACAGGCCACACGGAGGACACACAATAGTAAAATATAAGATTTTGAAACAGAGCCGCTAACTGCAACACTCCTGCAACTCTGATGAAGGGTTGATGCATCTCGTCGTCTGATTGGCCCGTTGGGTTCCTTGATCACTTGCGGGAGGGGACGACACGTCTCACTTGTGATAAAATGAATTTGAAGCTGCAGTTTGTTGAAGGGCAGATGGACCTTTAGGAGAGGGAGCGAGAGAGAGAGAGAGAGAGAGAGAGAGAGAGAGAGAGAACGTGCGGAAAGAGATGATTGTGATGAAGACGGATGAGATGCAAGATCAAAGTGAGAGAGATTAAGATTGTCAGGAGGTTGCGAGATGTCTTCATTTCTTGAGAAGTGCTGTTGTTTGATCAAGGGGATATGTAGCAAGGGAGAAATGCTGAGGTGCCAATCCATATCAAAGATAGTATGGACGCTCTCCCCTAGTCCTCTTTATTTATTTATTTTGAATGAGATCAATGATAGGTTTGAGGGTGTTCGAGAAGGTTTTAGGTAGTAGTCTCACATTTTATGAACTTTCTCAGAGCACTGTGTTTTCAGACTTGCCTGTATGAACAATAAAAATACAATGATGTGAATGTTTATTTATGAGTGTAGCTCTGCATGTGTTAAAAGGAAGAGAAGGGCTCAAATGAAATCCACTTGGCAAATCAAATGTCCTCACCCTCCTTTTATCTGTGCAGCTCTCCACAGAAAGGATATTAGAGTCACTGATTGTGCCCCCATGGTCACTTTATTGACAATATTGTGAGTTAGTAAATTGCTCTTATACGAGCTTCTCCACTAGGAAGACCTTGATAAATGCCAACCTTGAAACCCCAGGCACCAAGATTGATTTGAATAAATCAATATAGACTAAAACCAAACCTCTCTGCCATGTATACAGCCTTATGATACAACATTTTGTTTGATTACTTCAATTTATTATTATTTTAATTCTGGTGTAGTTCACTAAAATGTTTGTGTAACCTTTGAGTTGAGGCTGACCGTTGGTTTTCTGACTCCATAGCAACCAAAATCCCAGCGCCACCCAGCTGACGGATGCCATGCTGTCATTCCCCGGGATCGATAACACCTGCCTCGACAAGTCCGATAACCCGTATGTAATTACACCTCAAATGCCAGCTGTCTCTTTCCCGCAGAAAATGATACATTTGTCAGTGATACTCTGGGTGCCGGTGCTCACTTTCTCTATGCATTCTACCCTTTTCCACATGCATGGCATTTTCATATCTCACTCATTGTCATTCTTTTCATGCCTCCTCCTTCACCTTGTTTCATTTTACCAGTCTGCCTCCCTCCAATTCCTGCTGCTCTCTCTCTCTCTCTCTCTGTCTCTCTCTCTGGTCTCTCTCATGTCCCTCCTCTCTATTTTCCTGCCGCTCAGCTCAACGTATGTGGCTGAAAGCCTGCAGCAGGACTCTGCGATGCGAGAGCGTCATTTGTATTCCATAAACACCCTGTGTTTATAGGGGAGATTTTCCCCTTACAGGCACTCAAATCAATGTTGGCACTCATGAACCAGACCTTGGAGGCATTTTAAAATGCTTTGCCAAAAACAAAAAGAAAAAAGAGAAATGGAGAGAGAGAATCAAAGATCCGATGGTGCAAAAGAGACTGCATGTTTTGCTTATGATGTCCTAAAATCACAACGTGACTCAAAGGAGTGCTGCATTTAAATATGCTAGTTCTTGTTTTGTACCCAGGCTTTTATTTTGCACTGTTTTTTGAACACTTCTATTTTGAAATTTTGTGGAATTATCTGTTTTAACCTCTTGGCACTGAAACCAATATTTTACCATTTCTGCCTATTCTGTTTGTTACATCTTAATTATAGACTTACATATTTACACACATCATATTAAGTGGGCACTTATGCCATGCACTTTATTAGAGTTTAAAAGTATTGAAATAATTAAAATTAAATTTCAAGAGCTGATACAGAAATACCTGTTGTAATATGTGGGCACACCAATAAGCTACTGTAATGTTAAACATCAAATGTTAAACTGTTTAGTAGTGTTGCGTAGTTACTTTGATAGAATATTAATTTTCTATTTCTATTTTCACATAAAACTACATATTTACTATTGTGTTGCCCATGACTCCTTATATTTTTCTGTATATCAAAACATTTTGGCCACCCCTGATCTAAAGTAACAGGTGTGCATGTGAGTGTGCAAAGACATATCTATTTATTGCTACAATCTCTTTTTGATCAGCAGATCACAAATGTCCCTGAAAACATTTGGCAGAAAACAAAATGTGGGGGAGTTGAACATCAACCCACACAAGCACATTTCACACAAGATGATATGACGGCACATATTAAACTGCTTTTAAAACAGTTTTTAACTCATATCAGATAAAATATTTATGCCCTTCTCACAAAAATCATGCAAGTTCACAGCTGCTGTATGAATAGTTGCAGATTTTGCCACCATATGTACACCGCTTTTCAGCATTGATGCAGGCCATCATATAAACTCGGTTTCAGCATGTGCTCTGGGGTAGGGATATACCTGTGACATTATCATGCAGTGCAGACTCCCATCATTCCACTGAGCCACCATTTCACTATGTGAATGTTTCCTTTTAAGGGTCTGCAAAAGAAGCACAGACAACTGGAGTTCCAGAGGGAACAGCTACAAAACATTTGGTGTCTGTACATGCACCCGTCAGGAACAGGTGAGACCGGGGTCACTGAGAACAGTGTGTGTGCCTGTGTGTGGGTTTTTGTGTCCTGTATATCTGTGTTTCTGTTTCCTCCTGTCATTTAATTTCCTTTATTTATTTAACAAGGGACAATGCACATTAATCAACATGCACATGAGTCGAGCATGTAAGTGTGCCAGATTTAGCCAAGAAGGCTAATTTTCATCTGCAGTCCCTGGTAGGTTGATGGCATAAAGAGAAAACATGCAAGAGCACATAAACACAATAAAAGCACACAGGCACAGACAAAACACATAAGCACAATACAAGCACATTAAGCTATGCAAATACAAAAGTACAATTAATTTTAAATACTGTAAAGTGCTACATTATGCAACAGAGTGCTACACTAAGTGCAGGATCACACTGGGACCATAGACCGGGACAGACATAAATATATACATAACCATATGTATAAATGCATACATATACACATACACACTGTACAGCAGATCTGGTTAATAGTGATCACAGTTCTGATGTTTTTGAAGCATTGTTTGAGATGGGACTTGAAAGTGGGGAATGTGGGGCATTCCCTTATTGTAGGCGGTGTGCTGTTCTAAACTGTGTGTGATTGTTTGAAAAAAGGGCGACTGTAACGCGTTTGTCTCTTCCCTACACTGCAGATTTGTGACGGGCACACCCTCCAGCTGCCCCATAAGCAGATCCCTTCATCTCAGATTGTGTATAACCTGAGTGGCATCAATGTGGAGAACTACCTGGTGATCACAGCAAATGACTTCATCAGGAACAGGTGAACGCAGCCGGTTAATGTAGTCATATTGAGAATTCAATTCCCAGGCTTCATTGATAGTTTGCTGTAGTCTGAGTGCTAATCAACTCTCTCATTGCATGAACTATACGAGGCAATGTTCCAAGAGAATCCAAGAAGTAATATCACATATTATTTCCCATTTCAGATTTATATTTCATAATATTACATCATTTTGATGAGTTAATAGTGTGAGATAGTTTGCAAATAATGTATGGGGCTCATTTCTCGAGTAGATGATTGACCCAGACGAAAAATGTAGCGATTCTCCAACTCCAAGTGTCCATTTCAATCCTTTTTTTTTTTTTTGCCTTTCAGTCTTTTAAATAATATACTGGGATCTGGGAAGCTTTAATAAATAGTTAAAACTGGCAATGTTGCTGTTGCAAGGAAAGTGTATTTATTATTTACAAGGATGTGCAGAAATCAAATTGGCTATTGATTCAACAGATCAGTACAAAAAAAGGCTTATAGTACCTTGTCAGTCATTTTAGTCATACTTTTAACTTGGGGTCTTATGCCTTTTTTCAAAAAAAAAAAACAAGCAAGCAAAAAGACATGGAGCTCTTTGTTTTGATCGATATGTTTTTTTTTTTTCAGGTATGGTGGCTTTGCTTTTGGCATGCCACTCCCTCCTGACTTACAAATGGACCTAACAACGGTGCCCAAAAACCGCACTCTGTCCAAGGTAACTTTGTCTTCTTCTTCCCCGCTGCCTTTCTAATCACTTTATCCACTGTACTGATGAGTAGTTGTTAAAACATGACAACCTATCCTAAAGTTGTTTGGCTACAAGATCAAGGCTCACAGATGGAGCTGCATTGTTACACCATCAGTGTCATCATAAATATGCTTTACTGAAGCAACTGTGCCACTGTTTTAGTGTGTAAATTCCCTGAATTTATTGTACCTTTAAAGCCTTGGTTTCAAAACACTTGAAAGTATGTTGTAGTGATGTAGTAGTCATGTAGTCATATCCTGATCTGTAGCAGTGTGAGTGATGGTTTTGTAAATGCAGGTCTGTGTTTGTGCTTGCATGGGTTTAGGTCTTTTTCAACCCAGAGGGCCAGCACACAATGCCAGCATACTTAAACAGCATCAACAACATCATCCTACGCTCCAATATTCCAGCAGACAAAGATCCACGGAAATATGGTAAGTTGGAGTTGGTGCTGAAAAAAAAAATGTTACAAGTAATGCTGGCCTTACACCAAATGACTTTTAAAGTGATTTCACTGTCGCAGACGAATTGCCAATGTCGAAATTGTAGCGTGCTCCTGTAATCTCGATCGTTTGGTGTAAGGTCGTCATCAAAGTCAGTCTGAGCTGTCTCCAGTCTGCCTTTTTCTCGTCTTGACGTTCCGATAAAATCATACATGTTTAATATTATCATCAGTTTTTAGCCCATGCAAATAGTGAAGTTCAATGTCCTGAACATTGTCAACAACGTACGCTATCTCCAGCACCAGACAACCAGCAAACTGAGTAGACAGTAAACATGAAGGGGACTCCGGAGAGGCGCAAGAACATGAAGAAGCCACTGTATTCTTGGACGGGGATGGGAAAGAATGAGAAACTGGTGGAGTTGTGGAGTGACCAAGACATTATGAGTCTGTGTTTAATTTGGCGTGTATCTGATCCACCAACCAACACTTATTTTAGTGAGAAATCGTAATTTTTTAAACGGTTCGCCTCTCATTCCCACAGTCTTCTCCCACTAAAAAACAGGCTGTTAGCGAGTTAAGGCGACAAAATCCAAAATGTAAAGTTTGTATGCAAATACAGTTTATCTTCATGGGTTATATTGATGCTGAATTGACAAGAATACTGTCGACAGTTTTATCTTCTAGAGTTATGTTTTTTTGCGGACACGTTAGGAACTGTTCATATATCATATTTCTTAAAGGAAGTTTGGCGTAACATATTCCACAATGGGAAATAATCTCAAAAGGAATCTAGTTGTAGTCTAGCAAATAGTGACCCTGCAAGATCCTATGTCTTTGTAAAATCTTATAGTCTGTGACTAAAAACTCACATTGTCTTTAGATGTGAGAGTGTGTTAGTCTTCATGAAGTACGGTAGGCATAAAATATACAACCTCAGTGACAGGCCAAAGGACACAGTTCAGTTGATCAATTATTCTATACATACAAAGACAACAGTAAAGATCACTGCTATCTATTTTTTTTTTACATGGTAATATACATTTGCTGCTGTTTACTCATATTTTGAGAGATTTTTTTGTGATTTTAGAAAAGGTCTATACATATTAGTTATGGCGTGATTGTCCTTTATTCACACAGACACACAACACTCCCAGAGTATTGTAAAAATAGTTTTGTGTAATCAGACATGTCTGGGATTGTGCAAAAGGGATGCACGCATCAGTATTAGGAAGATCTATCTATCCAGCAGGGTGCTACTGATTGAACACCCAGTGCATGTTGTGTACTAAATATAAAGAGAGCTGTAAACAGTGTGTTTACTCATGGTTCATTTCACTGGATTAAAGCCAGGGGGTGCTGTGTGTCCTTAGACTCACATCAGTATGCATGGTGAATACTGATGAGTGCCGCTCACTGGGGAGCTATGCTAAAGAGAAAGAGGCTGGCCCACGTTTTCAGAACTGTTTCAGCTCTGTATCACTCTGACCATCTGCCTGCGGGCAGGAGTACACAAACAAACGCACATGAAGAAATCCTCATAAAAACATAGAGTGCATGCACAAGACGCGCATGCACACACACACATTTATTCCACACAGGATGATAAAAGTGCTCGAGGGTAGAGTGAACGTTACCTGCAAACTCACAGCGGTGATGGCGGGGTGGAGATCCAAGGAGATTACTTTTCAAGGTGATGGTTTATCTGTCAAATGTGAAGCCCATTGTGTAGTGTGTAGTGCAAACTCTGGGCTTGGGACCCTTTAGAGGTCGGCATCAAACTGTTTTTTTTCATGCCACTCTCTCAGAACTGCCCACTGCCACAGATGTGCCATCAGAGATTCTGATCACGGCCACCTGCAAACAATGTTTTGTATTGAACGTCTGCCTGCCCATCCCCCAGAGAAAATATACGGTTACTCAACTGTTTAATAATCCACCTTTAGAGGACATGAACTGAAGAGAAACCTTATTTAATGCTTTTAAAAATAAAGAGGAAAAACAGCCTCAGCTTAAGGCAGTGAGAACTAAACTAAAACATGTTATGGTCCATGATGGTCCATGATGGTCCAAGATGGACGACGCGTCTCCACTATCATGACATTTCACCCCGTTTTTTATAGCAACAAATAACTAATTTGAACCAAACTTTAAAAAAAATTAACACTTGAACGTACAACACTGTGATAAAAACTACCTAAAATAACTGAAACCTTCTTTGGGAAAAATGTATTTGAGGGGGCAGGGTTTATGATCTATACTGCAGCCAGCCACCAGGGGGCAATCAAGATGTTTTGGCTTCACTTCTGGGGAGCTGTGTGGTCGTCCACGTGGATGTATAATAAAACCTGGATATGGCGCTCAGCCTTGTAGACAATTTTTTACAGTGGCCACTCACGGTACTGCAACGAAACATCCCCCTGCGGCCCAAAAAGGATTTTCTCCATAGGCCACCATTGTAAAAGAGACGTCTGTAAAACTGTTCACAGGACACCTCCAACTGCAAAC
>JAOVVB010096272.1:0-13187 GCA_028570985.1 Heterobranchus longifilis | reverse complement strand
AGACAGACAGATAGACAGATAGACAGACAGACAGACAGACAGACAGACAGACAGACAGACAGACAGACAGACAGACAGATATATAGATAGATAGACAGACAGACAGACAGACAGACAGACAGATATATAGATAGATAGAAAGATGCCAAACTATGGCGCTTCACTATGGTTGCATTTTTGTGAATTCAAACAAAACAAAAAAGTTTAGGCAATGAAACTAGGTGGGAAAGTTTAGGAAAGGATTAAAATAAGGATGTTTGTTAGTTTTGTTGGTCTGCTGCTGTCTGCTGCTTGGCAGCCACCTTGCCCAGATTACTAATAATCATCCACTGTCCCCTCCTCCTGATGAGAAACTCACATACATGTTGTGGCAATCTGCCATAAATATTGTTTATGTTATTTTCATCTCAACATAAATGTTCAACTCAGTCCCACCTCCCTTATTCTACTAATGGGATTCTGACGTTCCTCGGAGTAATCTGTCCCTCTTCCTTTAAAATGTGATCTGAACTACATCACTTTAGAAACACTGATATGATACGTGTGAAACATACAAATGCACATGTTTACAAAAATGTACAATGCCAACATTTCATTCTGGCGACTGGGCTGATAAATAGACAGAACTGCACATGCACAAGACAGCATAACTGTTCTTGGGTAAAACTGTTATTCAGCCAACCAAACCCTCATCTTCTATCACAAGCAGCAATAAAACAGGAAATACAGCCTCTCAAAACACAATACTGAAAGCCTCTTCTGATTCCGTACATTTACCCAACACTGACAATCACTATAATTATTACTGCTCTCACAAATGACTGAGAGTTGGGAATCGTTTAATGGTGCAATCTAAAATTAAATGCAACACATGTAAACACTGGCATGGAAGGAGAAACATGCAATTACTGGTAATTATAGAGCGGGATTCTACCATGGCAAAGTCAATCAACCTCCAGTGCTGAGGAGGAAACTGCAGATCGCAAGAGACCGAAATAAGATTTTCTCACTGTAGCAAAGCCAAGAAAGTTAGGGTTGTATGTGCTGTAGCGTTTTGATTTAAAAACTCCCTGGGTCATTATTAAATATTAATCTGCAAGATGACAAATCTGTCCATAAAGAACACGAAAATAGTGCGTTTTTGATTCCATAAAACGACACAAAATTTCAGTCCCATGAAGATGCTATTAAACTGGCATGAAGGACCATAATCCGCCTTAATGTCTGAGTGGAGATGCATGTCATGTGGTGATTATTCTGCCTGCTCCCGTGTGTCACATGTTCCTCCCTGAGCAGCAGGGGTTAGATCCTCTGTAGATCCTCCCCTTGACTCATCAGAATGAGGCAGACGTCACTTGCGTTTGACACAAATCACATTTGTGACACTCTCTCTCTCTCTCTCTCTAAAATGTCACACCTTCACACTCAACACTGCACTTCCTTGGGTCCTGAGCAATACACCTGCCATAGTTGCGTCACACACCCAAGTCACAGCTACTCACGGTCAGAAACACCGGTGAAATGCACTTAGTGGAGGTTTTCATTTTAGTGAATTACAGCTCTCTCTCTCTCTTTTTTTTAAGGGGCGGGGGTTACTATTTATCTTTGAATATCGATCAGGCATCGTGCACGTGCATCTGCCTGCCATGCATGTTGGAAAAAAGTGTCAATAAAAGCGTGTCAGGTGTGTTTTCAGTGTAACATCTGTCTGTGCATCCTGAAGCCTGATGCTGCTGCTGTTGTCACAGCCACAGAAGGAGGCGGAAGAGCTGCCAAACGCTTACGCGAGCATGAACACTGCGCTGTTGCTGCAGATCTAGGGCAGGCAGTGAAGTTTGGGCACAACAATAAAGAGCCGTTCAAAAGACCCTGATCATTCGCAAATGTAACATCACTAATTCATTTCCAAATAGGTGTATTGGTTGTTTGCTTCAAAATGCAAAGAAAAGATCCACACACTGTAGCTCCCTTTAGTGCAGTTTATTTAGCACATCCACAGACAGAAGTAACATTTTGTTTCATCTTTTAGGCCATAGTTTGGAAAGAGCATTACTCATTGAGGTTATGAAGTCTCTAGTAGATGCGGTATCTTGGTAATGAATGTGTGTTCATATTCAGCAGTGTCAATCATGTTTAAGAAAAAGGTGAATGTTCTTGTAAGGTCCTGCTCTGTGTCTGTAGTTTATTTTTTTAGAAGCTCCTTTCACCTGTAACCCTAATTAGCAGGGCTGCCCCCCCGATCTGTCAATTAAATCAACTAATCAATTAGTCAAAAAAATAGTGTTAGTCGAAAAGTCAACTATGAATTTTTTAAATTGAGATGTTGTTGTGAACATTTGATTATAAAGCAGTGCTATATAAATACTGTGAAAATATCAAAATGCACAATCCAGGGAGAAATGCACACAGCCCGTATTCAGAATCTGTGCCTTTAAATGAGCCGTCAGGACTTCTGTGAAGTTGTGACGTCACAACTATAGAGAGAGAGAGAGAAGTGCTGTTACAGTGTCGTTAGAGTCATTCCCCGGCTGCAGTGACGGTGCTGAGAGCGCTGATGCAAAAGACCCAGAAACACAGGTGACAGACAGGTGATAAAACTTAACATTTCAGACAGAGGGTGAATACCAGTATATTCAGTATGAGAAAAATAATGTTTATATGCTTTAATGTAAAAAAAAAAAGTTCTAGTAGAAACCCAAAATACAAGTATAAACCTAAAAATTAGCATAATATGTCCCCTTTAAAGCATTTGTGTGTGCATGTTTGTGTGATAATAGACATTTTGAAGATGAGCTGGAAATTGCCCAGAATGCTCGGCTGTAATGGAGCATGGCAGAGCCACTGGCACTTTTTCAGCTCAGACAGACTAATTCATAAAAAGAAATACAAATATGATGGTTTGCAGAATGAAAATGAGAAGGAAAAAAACCATCAAGGGACATTGCATTTACAGTCTTTCATCAGGCATATGGAAGCTGTTCCTTGTGTTGATTGCTTCTGATAAGATTAAACATTTTGGAAAATGATCAGAGCTATGTGACTGTAATTACTGCAACAGTGTAGCTTTTAAGTGCTTTGAGGATGTGAGAGGAACCAGGGTTGAAAAAGAATATGGGCTTTGTGTCCACTCAATTTTGACCACATCATATTCTAAAAAAGAATGAGCCCGGCTCAAAGAGAGCTGCTGTCCAGAGATAATGATAGCCTGTCACATTTAAGGGCAGCAATTATGCAGATTTTTCTTTTTCTGAAATGGCTTCCAGAGCAGAATGTCACTCAATAACAAACTCTCACTCAAACATGGCTAGACGGCTCTCCCTCAGTATATTCTGATTGGTGGTTAGTACAAAATCTGGCACAGCATCACAGAAAGAAACTGGTCAGAATCAATCAAAAATACCTGAATCAACTCATGCATGGCATTGCAACAGATGGTGCATTTAAATACATGTTATGAGTTCATTACCTCAATGTCATGCAGAGTTTTCTCTCCTCAAAGTGAGAACTTCTCCTCTGGCTGCATTTCTTTTTTAATTGCAGCCAAGTTCATCAAGTGTAATTGGCTGATCTCATTACGCTTGTTCGGCTTTTTACCATTCACAAAATGTCTGATGTCGGAGTTTTTGAAAATGAAAATGTTCACAATGTGTAAAAGAAGAAAAACAAGCATCAGTTGCAATACCAGTGAATATGTACGCACAGGCATCCACGTGTCCATGCATTCACTCACTCACTCACTCACTCACTCACACACACACACGCACACATGCATGCGCATGTACACCCCCCCACACACAACTTCAAGCCGTTAGTTCCTACCACTAACACGACCCATACAAATGTTTCCTAAATTAACGGTGGCAGGAAATACGACCCATAGGAGCATTTTTCATCCGTAAACGTGACAGTCACAGTTTTAAACACACGTTAATGTTGTGAAATGGTCACAGTTTGGTTAGATTTAGGCACAAAAACTTGGGTATGTTTAAGCAACAATACTACTTAGTTATGGTTAGAAAAATATTGTGCTTTGGGTTAAACTTACGTACGTCACTTCCATACCGACATGGCGTGATTACACACGTTAATGCAGAACGTGACGTAGTTCCATTTGTTACCTAAAGTTAAAATAACTCGCCGTTTACTTTTAGTTTCGAACTCTTAATATTTCGTTACATGACTTCCTGCTTTGTGATAGTTACTACATCCAATAGAGGGCGCCACTAACAATAAATGTAAATATGGGTCGTAATTGATGCTTGTACAAACGACCTATGCTGAGGTTTTTCGGTGGAGGACAGTCTTTAACCTCCATGCCAAATTTTAGCCTCCGAGAGTGAAAACTGAGGCCACCAAAGGGTGGGGAATTTTTTGTGGACCGACCAACTGACAGAGCGAGCTATACAGAGCTGCTGGCCACAGCTAAAAATATGTGATTATATATTATATTATTAATATGTGACAGTATTCAACTGTTGCACTTTGCTTTTTTGTGAATCAACTTTATCTTACCCTACCAGTTTCCAAAAAGTCTTTCAACAACCCACAGAGAAAGAAAAAGTGACGCATTCGGCTCAGTTTTGTGCAGCAACATTAACATCAACATCAATAAGAGAGAATTTTTCCAGTTGAGGAAAAGTGAGCATCACACCTGTAACTCCAAAGGCGACATGTTTTGTGGTTGCGTTGCATTTTGGTCGTTTTGCCTGCTGCTGTGAGACAAATTGGCATCTCTGCCTCTTGTACGACACATTTCTCCCTGTAGCGTTGAACATCAATGCAAATGGTGAGTCAAGAAAAGATAATCATTTGCTGTTTGACTCTGTGGAGCCGACACCAAAATCTTTAGCAACACCATAAATACCCTGCTGTCAGCGTGTGAAATCACTGACGTCCTGCTATCACCGACAGTTTAGTTGGCAGAAAACATCTTATGTTGTCTACTTATCTATTCGAAATAATCAACACAACCTGGGAACAAAATCGATTTGTAACTGTAGTTTGGATTTTCTTAATTCTGGCAGTTCATTATTTGTATTGTTTTATTTTAGGTTCTATCATTTTAATTATGAATCTGCTACAAGTGTACATAGATTAAATTCACTCATGGTAAAGAAATGTATTCCTATTGATTTATTTTGTGTAATTATCATTTTCCACTGACTGAAATTTGTTAAGGTATCACAGATTTATCTTTAGAAATTTAACAGTGTTGGAAAGTAACTACGTTTACTGAACTGTACTGTACTATACTCAAGTGCAATTTTGAGGTACTTTATTTCCATGTAATGCAACTTTTTACTTCTGCCCTATACTCCATTTCAGAGGGAGATATGGTACTTTTACTCCACTACATTTATTTGACTGCAATTACTTTGCAGACTCAACAGGAACTCATAGAATATTAAAAAAAAACATATAAAATACTTAAAATGATCTCCACCACTACCAGCTACAGCATTAAACCTTTGCGTACATGTTAATACAATAGCCTAATAATAATAATAATAATAATAATAATAATAATAATAATAACCAGATAATTTGTTATATAATATAACTATAACAAGGACTATTCTGCTGCAAGTCTACTTTAAGTACATTTAATACTTAAATACCTTTACTTAAAGGTCCCATATGCTCATCTTTAGGTTGATATTTTGGGTCTCTACCAGAACATGTTTACATGCTTTAATGTTAAAAAAACACTGTGCTATCATTGCAGCCAGGGAATGGCTGTAACAGTACTGTCGTAGCACTTTTGATTACTTTTCTAACTGTTTTAAACTGTACAATGAAGCTCAAAAGCATGCATTTAAAGCAGCACTGTATAGCTGTGACATCACAACTTCCTGAAAGTCCTGACGGCTTGTTTAAAGGAAAAGTTTCTGAATATGGACTGTGTGTGCATTTCTCCCTGGATTGAGCGTTTTGATATTTTCATAGTATTTATATAGCACCTAGATCTGCTTTATAATGAAAATGACAAATGAAAAATAAATAAAAAATAAAAATACATGGAAATCTCACTTTTACAATATGGAACCTTTAAGAAAATGAAGTAAGTAAGTATTTGAGTAAATTTTTAATGCATTGATGTGTTGGTGGAATAGTTACTTTTAGTTGCATGAAGAATCTGAATACTTCTTTCAACACTGCAGTTTAAGCATAAGCCGTGTGGACTGTGTTAAAAAAAAAAAAAAGGCATTAACTGTTTATAACTTCCATGACTTCCATTTATCAGTAAGAAACAAACCCCAGTGTGACCAGTGGGAGGTCTGGAACAACTTCCAATACCCCAACACCAGAATATTGATGTGACCAGCAGCTGTGGCCTGTGATCAAAAGCACAGCATAAAGAAAGGCTGGCTAAACTAAGCACAGAAAACAGTCATCTGTCAGCAGAGCCCAGCAGATGTAATTTTGGGAGTTACAAGTATCCCCGACATTTGACACAGTTTTGCCTGTCATGAATAGTGAGTGGGAAAATTGGTGAAAATGTCATCAATCAATGTCTCCTCCTACAGGATTGGCTTGTTAGTTTTGCCAGTGAAAGTACTGCTGACATTCTGCAACAGGTGACAACAGGAGAGTGAATGAAAATGGACAGTTAGAGGAAGATAAGAAAAAATGTAGAGTGGTTATAAAATGAGCACTAAAAGGGTGAGATCCTTCAGGAGGAGAGTCATAAATGTTTAAAAATATGAGATGCAGGTTGTTTAGAACTAGAAGAGAGGTCAGTACAGATCAGTCAAAATATAATGATGCTGCTCTGGGAGAAGTCATTTCTTAGTAGCGCCATGTTTTTACAGCAGAGCAAATGGAGCTACCCTCCAATTCCACTGGAATTATTTCTGCACAATAGTTCACAAGGGATCATTTTTATGTCCACAGATGTGACTTACCACCTAAGATAATGTGAGTGTTCGTGCTTTATAGGTTTAGGACCAATCCAATAACAGCTCAATGGAGATGGCTGACATAGGGATCACATTTTAATATGTGATACATATCTGTAACCATGTAGCGACACAGTCATTATTTTGCAAGTTAAAAGTAAGTCTCAAGTCTTGTCCCAGGTCCTAAACTTTGGGTTTCGAGCCACTCTTCACCAAATGTAATGCCATTTTAACAACATAGTAATAATATATTACATTTACAAAAATCATGAATGCTTTTTTTTGTATTTGTTAAAACAAGAGCAACTGAACTTAATTGTGAAAAAGGGTTAGGGTTAGACCACCGCATTATTTTCTGGGGAATGCTGAGAATGAATAGCATAAACGTTAGTTGATTCAGGAAATGAAGGCAAATTAATTGATTTGTGGTACACTTTTTAAATAACATACTTTTCAATATTTGGCCTTGGGGGAAGGTGTCAAGTATTTTCAAGTCAACGACCATATGTGTCGTTTGTTCCTCTTCTCTAATATGACCCATATGAGCGTTTTACTAAAACAGCGCTCCTAGCGGTCAGAGTAATGGCACTATTACACAGCAGGGAGACACTTAACAATAAAACGTCAATATGGGTCGTTTCTCTCAGTAAACGTTCATGTGGGTCGTATCACAGAGTAGGAAAAAACGTCAAGTGCTGTTGTTTTCCTCTGGAGGACAGGCTGCCTCTGACATGCATACATTAGTCTATAAGACCCTGCTTTCCCCCAATGTGTAAATCAAAATAAATTTAGCAAGAATTTTGAGATGAGATGGAAAGGGATGGGGGATGCAAATAGAGCTTAATGTGACATGCAACTGGTAACACATAAAGTTAGAATATCAAGCATTCATTAAAGTTAACAAAGTTGCCTCCTTTCAGGGTTTTAAGTCTCACTTGGAAATCAAATTCCATCTAGATGTAATTTATTCATGGCATCTATTTAAAATGCAAAAGCAAATGTCAGTGAAAGTTAAAAGAAAAGGACATTTCGACTGAGTTGTTGAACTATAAATGCACTGGATCTGATGTCAGTGTGATATTTAAAAAGGATAAATTAGCCTGAGCTCCTACCAGCCACATGAATAATCTAGTCTGCACAAATACCGTGGATAAACAGAAGACTAACTGTGAGTCTGAGGCGATGCAGACAGCAGACAAGACATGAGGGATGTTGCAGAGCAAATAGCAGTCACAAAGACAGAGAGGTGGGACAGATGGCAGCATAGTCATCTGCAGGAAAGCAGACATGTCGACAAGTCACGACAGTACCAAACAGCAGTGGGCAGCTGCAGAATGAAGCATTTATAAGGGCAAATGAGACAGACTCGATTTATCCAGCTTGACATCCACAGTTCCAGTGGTTAACCCAGTGCATTACTTGGGCAAAGGGTATAGTTGTTACACAAACATGCTGACACCCAGTGATGTTACAGTCTGATTTATGTTGATGGAGCTGTTAGAAAGTTTCCTCTGACTCCTAATATGTTCCAGGCACAGACACATGACATAAATGTAATGACAGTGGCTTATTTCCAGCCGGACTTTAATAGAAGAAAGTCTTTCTGCCATCTAAAGCATCCAAAACATCACATTTTGGCGTGACTCCCCCTGAATCAAAAAGCTAAAGCTTCTCTCTACAGCGAACATTTTCCACCAATTTTCCAGGAAAGTCTGAACAAGAAGTAGAGATTGTCCTCCAGCAGGGGCTTTAATGGACTATAATGCAACACAGCCACAAGACTGGACATGAAACAAGGATTCATGTGGAGGTTAGAAAACATGAAAATGTGTTGAGACATTTGATAAGGGCAAAACTTATTTGATATAATGATTAATAAAATGTACAATACTTATGTGGATTAATAAGGGTTTTAAATTCTAGTATTTGAAAAACACAAGTAAATAGATTAACTTATTTTTTTTTGTGCCAGATCCTATGATATTAATCTGTGCTATTGTATAAGGTGTTCAGGACTTACAATTCAATACAATCCAACATCACAACAAACTACAAATATTGCAGGGCTGTTTTATTAGCCTCTGTTGTATTGTGCTATAATGTCACCAGCAGGTATGTGCACTCCATGACTGGAGGAATGTACCTTTGTATGTGGAGAAAAGTGGCGGTGTGCAATACAGTACTAACACTGTTAACACTGTATTATTAGAGCATAGGGGTCATAAGCAAAGATATAGAAAAGAAACACCCGGTTATAGCTGTCTACTGAGAACAACAATAGGAAAAACAGTTGGTTTATGTATGTGGATAGATTTGCCGAGAGACCAATGAATACCAGGTTTATATGAGAGAGTATTTAAGCCATAAATCTCACTTGCTCTCCCAACACCATCAAAATGTTGCACGTACACTATTATACTCTCACACACACTACTGTACCGTTTTACATGTACAAACATACTCTCTTATACACACTGTCACAGGATCCTGCACTATGTATTACTTTCTCTAACACACTACACTTATTACTGGCAGCTCACATAACCTGCTATGGGGCCTCTGCAGCATAAATGAGCTGTGGGCCCTTATTGATCACCTGTTTGTGGTAACATAAATCATTTTGTTTTTAACACAGGGCCTCTCAAAACAGGAAGTCAAGAGGACATGTCATAATTCAGGACCCACTTTAAGGAATATTTTTGACATTTTGGGAAATACGGTTATTTGCTTTCTTGCCAAGAGTGAGATGACAAGATCAATACCATGTCTTTATGGTAAATATGAAGCTACAGCCAGCAGCCCAAAGCACAAAGACAGCTAGTCTGGCTCTGTCCAAAGGTAACAAAATCCCCTTATCAGCACCTCATATCTTGTTTGTTTGGTCCGCACAAAAACCAGGAACAACAAGATGTAGGTTCATGGGGGGGTTGTGTGGCGGACTATTTCTTGGTCGAGCACAGTTACTTCCTGCACTTTAAAAGTGTTGATAGGAGGATTTCGTGGCCCCACTTTGCCTGGTTGCTGATCCATCCTTGCTCATTATACTTTCCAATGACAGAAGTATATGAAGACAGAATAATGGTCTAATTGAATGTGAAAGGACTCAGCAAAGAATGACTGTAAATGTTCTTGAGAACAGTTCAGTCAAGACCACTTTCGTCAAAAGAAAACTTTATTTGGCAGTACGGCTCTGTTCTGGGATGTCGTTTAGGGAAAGCCTAAAGTGGGGAAAGCAGCAGCAGGAAAGTCATAAAATCATAAAATAGGCTATAATCTATGGCACAAACAGCCTCTATTATATCTCATGATGATTTGTTTGAATAGAAACTAAAAAACAGCCAAAAATGCTGTCCACCAGCTGGTTCATCTTTTAAGTCGTATTGATTCCGATTGTGAGCATTACAACAAACACACAAGTTTGTGATTCCAAATCTATAAAATGATCCATAACAGATTCTATTTCACCAACTACAGGGAGCTGAGAAGAGGCCATGCTGCTTTTAGAGCATTTGATATGAATGTGTTCATCAGTCTCACGTTGCAGCTGTCTGTGGGACAGGTGGACTGTAAAAATCTGAAATGCTCTAAACAGCGCTCCACTCCCCATCCCTCTACACATCAGCAGCACTCCTCTCACTCCACAGCCCCAGCTCACTTATTTCCTTAAGATACACATTCCTAATATTTTGTCATTTCTAACTGGAGCAATCCACCAAATGAATTCCTGGAGCAAAAAAAAAAAAACTACACGTTAGACAGAGAGAGGCAGAGAGAAAGAGAAGAAGGATACAAAAAAATTCTCCTGCACTTAACAGGAAATAATTCTTCTTGACTGAGAGGCATTTGCTGCACAATTCTTTTCACCATCACTATTTCTCAAGCTCCCCTGGTGTCATTAGTCTCTGGGTGACAAAAAAAAAGGTTCATTTTCTCTTTCCCTCCAAGTACAGGGCGCAATGCATTATCTCTCTGCAGATTTACACTTTCAAACACGTAGGCTGTCTTTGGTGGATGAGCAGCCCAGGGATAATAACACTGGGGCGGTGGATATAATGAAAGTACTGTCACTCTATAACTCACTCACTCTCTCACTCACTCACTCACTCACTCTGTCTGGCAGCTACGGTCACACAATTAATATGCCAAGTCCATACTACATGCTTCATTCATTTGATCCATGGTGATGCAAAAAATTTACCCATGTCCAATTTCACATTGGCATTGCAATTTGTGATTATTTCACACAATGGCCCTTAGCATCACAATAACAGTACAAAAATATGTTTCCAATGTCATTTTTTTTTTGTTTAGACATAAAACTGTGTGCCAGAAATTTGTCTTTACTGGAAGGCAATGACGGAGAAAAGAGTGCTCTTGTGCATTTGATTATATCATTGGTTTTTCATGTTTTGGCCCATTAACCATGTTTCATGTGTACTTCTGACCACTTTCTACAGCACACACCGACACGTTCCCTGTCAGCGCTACATTAGCATCTCATTGCTATTCAGTGTACAGTTGTAAGCAGAGACAGCCATGAAAAGATGTTGGTGTGTTCGAGGAAGATCTGGCATCTGATTTGAGTCTGTTGCTGAAAAGCACATTCACAAGCTATGTTTTTGAAAAGTCAAACCTGAAGGTCAACCCTGTTAACATGTTATTGGAAGGTTCATGTAAATTTCTCACATTGAAAAGTTTGCAGCTCCTCAAGTCTCACATTCTTTCATACTAGCACTGGAGCGCACCAACGAGGAGCAGTTTTCAAACCATTTATTGCACAACTACATAACCACATGATTAACATGAAAGAAAAAAAAGGCAATGTTTTTTAATTATGATGATTTATGGTCAGCAAGTTTATAGTCTGATGATTTTTATACGGTTACTGTACTGAAACCATGTGGTGACTGGAAGGTAAGAAAGGAAACAATACATTATACAGTAAATGCAATAAATGGGCCAAATAAAACATGCATAATCACTGATATGATCCATAAAGTGCTCTGAAAACTACTGATGACTGAAGTGAGTCAAACAGTACGCTGGCTTTATGATTGCACACTGTATTTCTCTGAGGAAGGTGCTCACTGTAACCACTTAAAGAAGCCCACATCTTTAAAAGCTTTACACATGAACAAACACACACACACACACACACACACCCCCCCACACACACACACATACACACACACACCCGCACTTGAAGACACACAGTCTGACACTTATGGCGGCGCCTCAACAGCACACAAAAATCTTGAGAAGTTGGAAGGAATACTGTAAGAGTTTTGAACTTGAGAACTTGAAAATGAAATGGAAATGTGTCATATGCAGATGGCTTGAAGGCTGTTGCAAACTGAGAGTGTAAAAGGTATATTTGCTTATTGTAACTGATTTGCTCCTGCGGTTTGTCATCTGATGTGTGTTTCTATACAGAAGGCAGACAGGAATAGAGGGATTCAGGTGTTCCCAGGTAAGCAGCCAAGTTGTGCTGATTGTGGCAGAGTGTCGGCTGTGTTCTGGCACCAGATGATCAACTGTGACTTTGGTCTCTGGCACATTATACTGTATGGATCCGCTCCAGTCAGTTAGCAAGCTCTGTGAAAAAAACTATGTGAAACTTTTCTCTGTTTTTACAGAATATTAATTTGCTTCAGACTTGTTTGCCTATAACTGGACGTTTTATTTTAACACGCATTTCTGGCTATTTATCTTGCATCACATCCTAAATGGCCTGAGAACCCATTCTCTCAATCAGCTTCTAACTATGAACATTTTGGTTATTTCACAAGACACATTCCTGTTTGCTGTACCCTTCTCTCTGGTTTAAAGTGCATGGGACTCCGCTGGAGAACGACCATGTCACATACACCAATTGGCAGCAGGCAATTTGAGGGGGGATGCCATCCACCTTGTTAGCAATATGACCAAAATACATTCCCCTTGTTAACCTGCCATCCTCCTGCCATCCTCCTGCAGAGACAGTGCAGGAGCAGAGGGGCTGTTTAGTTGAATATGATTGATCATTAATCTGATTTAGGTTTGTGCAAGTTAGCTAAGACAGTCAGTGCGTTTACATGCACAGTTAAGTCAAGCTATGGTTATAGCTCGATGAAATTGGACTACTGTTGTTGTCCCAGTATACATGAACTGGGGAGAATCGATTTATTGACAGAAGTATGTCTACCTCCGGTATGGTAGGTGGTGATATGCTGCCTTTCAGCTGGTTGCTACGGGACCTTCTTCCGGTTGACATATTGCATCACATAGCAAACAAGCCAGCAAGCAGCA